>JAGWEN010001461.1:0-27422 GCA_018703685.1 Orius laevigatus | reverse complement strand
AAATCCGGTGATGACCCATTTAATATTTCCAATGTTTCGTGATGATCCCTATTACTACATTCACGGTGATGACCCTTTTAACTTTATCCGTGTGTCATGATGATCCCTCTTAACGTTCACGATGATTCGTGATGATCCTCCTAACTACATTCACAGTGATGACCCTTATAGGTAATATTCCCAATGTGTCGTGATGATCTCGTTAACTAAAACCACTGTGATGATCTTTCTAACTAAATCCACTGTGAAGACCCATTTTATTTTCTCAATATGTTGTGATGATCCTTGTAAACATTTTCAATATGTCGTGATGATCCTTTTAACTCAAGATTCACAGTGATTACCTTTATAATATTCCCAATGTGTCGTGATGATCTCGTTAACTTATACCACTGTGATGATCCTTTTAGTTAAATCCACTGTGATGACCCATTTTATTTTCTCAATATGTCGTGATGATCCTTTTAACTAAATCCACTGTGATGACCCATTTTATTTTCTCAATATGTCGTGATGATCCTTTTAAATAAATCCCTGGTGATGACCCTTTCAATATTTCCAATGTTTCGTGATGATCCCTATTACTACATTCACGGTGATGACCCTTTTAACTTTATCCGTGTGTCATGATGATCCCATTTAACGTTCACGATGATTCGTGATGATCCCCTTAACTACATTCACAGTGATGACTCTTATAATAATCCCAATGTTTCGTGATGATCCCTATTACTGCATTCACGTTGATGACCCTGTTAACTTTATCCGTGTGTCATGATGATCCCCTTAACTACATTCACAGTGATGACCCTTTTAATATTCACAATGTGTCGTGATGATCTCGTTAACTAAACCCACGGTGATGATCCTTTTAACTAAATCCACTGTGATGACCCATTTTATTTTCTCAATATGTCTTGATGATCCTTTTAACTAAATCCCATGGTGATGACCCTTTTAATATTTCCAATGTTTCGTGATGATCCCTATTACTACATTCACTGTGATGACCCTTTTAACTTTATCCGTGTGTCATGATGATCCCTTTTAACGTTCACGATGATTCGTGATGATCCCCTTAACTACTTTAACAGTGTTGACCCTTATAATATTCCCAATGTGTCGTGATGATCTCGTTAACTAAAACCACTGTGATGACCCATTTTATTTTCTCAATATGTCGTGATGATCCTTTTAACTAAATCCCATGGTGAGGACCATTTTAACATTCAAGATGTTTCGTGATGGTCCCCTTAACTACATTCACGGTGATGACCCTTTTAACTTTATCCGTGTGTCATGATGATCCCTTTTAACGTTCACGATGTTTCGTGATGATCCCTATAACAACATTCACGGTGATGATCCCTTTTAACATTCCCAATGTGTCGTGATGATCCCTATCACTACTAACGTTCGCGATGATTTATGATGATCCCCTTAACTACATTCACAGTGATGACTCTTATAATAATCCCAATGTGTCGTGATGATCTCGTTAACTAAACCAACGGTGATGATCCTTTTAACTAAATCCACTGTGATGACCCATTTTATTTTCTCAATATGTCGTGATGATCCTTTTAACTAAATTCCATGGTGATAACCCTTTTAATATTTCCAATGTTTCGTGATGATCCCTATTACTACATTCACGGTGATGACCCTTTTAACTTTATCTGTGTGTCATGATGATCCCTTTTAACGTTCACGATGATTCGTGATGATCCCCTTAACTACATTCAAAGTGATGACCCTTATAATATTCCCAATGTGTCGTGATGATCTCGTTAACTAAAACCACTGTGATGATCTTTCTAACTAAATCCACTGTGATGACCCATTTTATTTTCTCAATATGTCGTGATGATCCTTTTAACTAAATTCCATGGTGATGACCCTTTTAATATTACCAATGTTTCGTGATGATCCCTATTACTGCATTCACGTTGATGACCCTGTTAACTTTATCCGTGTGTCATGATGATCCCTTATAACGTTCACGATGATTCGTGATGATCCTCCTAACTACATTCACAGTGATGACCCTTATAATATTCCCAATGTGTCGTGATGATCTCGTTAACTAAAACCACTGTGATGATCTTTCTAACTAAATCCACTGTGATGACCCATTTTATTTTCTCAATATGTCGTGATGATCCTTTTAACTAAATTCCATGGTGATGACCCTTTTAATATTACCAATGTTACGTGATGATCCCCTTAACTACATTCACGGTGATGACCCTTTTAACTTTATCCGTGTGTTATGATGATCCCTTTTAACGTTCACGATGTTTCGTGATGATCCCTATAACAACATTCACGGTGATGATCCCTTTTAACATTCACAATGTGTCGTGATGATCCCTATCACTACTAACATTCACGGCGATGATCCATTTATCATTCTCAATATGTCGTGATGATCCTTTTAACTCAAGATTCACAGTGATGACCTTTATAATATTTCCAATGTGTCGTGATGATCTCGTTAACTAAAACCACTGTGATGATCTTTCTAACTAAATCCACTGTGAAGACCCATTTTATTTTCTCAATATGTTGTGATGATCCTTGTAAACATTTTCAATATGTCGTGATGATCCTTTTAACTCAAGATTCACAGTGATTACCTTTATAATTTTCCCAATGTGTCGTGATGATCTCGTTAACTTATACCACTGTGATGATCCTTTTAGTTAAATCCACTGTGATGACCCATTTTATTTTCTCAATATGTCGTGATGATCCTTTTAACTAAATCCACTGTGATGACCCATTTATTTTCTCAATATGTCGTGATGATCCTTTTAAATAAATCCCTGGTGATGACCCTTTTAATATTCCAATGTTTCGTGATGATCCCTATTACTACATTCACGGTGATGACCCTTTTAACTTTATCCGTGTGTCATGATGATCCCATTTAACGTTCACGATGATTCGTGATGATCCCCTATAACTACATTCACAGTGATGACTCTTATAATAATCCCAATGTTTCGTGATGATCCCTATGACTGCATTCACGTGATGACCCCTGTTAACTTTATCCGTGTGTCATGATGATCCCCTTAACTACATTCACAGTGATGACCCTTTTAATATTCACAATGTGTCGTGATGATCTCGTTAACTAAACCCACGGTGATGATCCTTTTAACTAAATCCACTGTGATGACCCATTTTATTTTCTCAATATGTCGTGATGATCCTTTTAACTAAATCCCATGGTGATGACCCTTTTAATATTTCCAATGTTTCGTGATGATCCCTATTACTACATTCACGGTGATGACCCTTTTAACTTTATCCGTGTGTCATGATGATCCCTTTTAACGTTCACGATGATTCGTGATGATCCTCCTAACTACATTCACAGTGATGACCCTTATAATATTCCCAATGTGTCGTGATGATCTCGTTAACTAAAACCACTGTGATGACCCATTTTATTTTCTCAATATGTCGTGATGATCCTTTTAACTAAATCCCATGGTGAGGACCATTTTAACATTCAAGATGTTTCGTGATGATCCCTATAACTACATTCACGGTGATGACCCTTTTAACTTTATCCGTGTGTCATGATGATCCCTTTTAACGTTCACGATGATTCGATGATGATCCCCTTAACTACATTCACAGTGATGACTCTTATAATAATCCCAATGTGTCGTGATGATCTCGTTAACTAAACCAACGGTGATGATCCTTTTAACTAAATCCACTGTGATGACCCATTTTATTTTCTCAATATGTCGTGATGATCCTTTTAACTAAATTCCATGGTGATAACCCTTTTAATATTTCCAATGTTTCGTGATGATCCCTATTACTACATTCACAGTGATGACCCTTTTAACTTTATCCGTGTGTCATGATGATCCCTTTTAACGTTCACGATGATTCGTGATGATCCCCTTAACTACATTCACAGTGATTACCCTTATAATATTCCCAATGTGTCGTGATTATCTCGTTAACTAAACCCACGGTGATTATCCTTTTAACTAAATCCACTGTGATGACCCATTTTATTTTCTCAATATGTCGTGATGATTCTTTTAACTAAATCCCTGGTGATGACCCTTTTAATATTTCCAATGTTTCGTGATGATCCCTATTACTACATTCACGGTGATGACCCTTTTAACTTTATCTGTGTGTCATGATGATCCCTTTTAACGTTCACGATGATTCGTGATGATCCCCTTAACTACATTCAAAGTGATGACCCTTATAATATTTCTAATGTGTCGTGATGATCTCGTTAACTAAAACCACTGTGATGATCTTTCTAACTAAATCCACTGTGATGACCCATTTTATTTTCTCAATATGTCGTGATGATCCTTTTAACTTAATTCCATGGTGATGACCCTTTTAATATTCCCAATGTTTCGTGATGATCTCTATTACTGCATTCACGTTGATGACCCTGTTAACTTTATCCGTGTGTCATGATGATCCCTTTTAACGTTCACGATGATTCGTGATGATCCTCCTAACTACATTCACAGTGATGACCCTTATAATATTCCCAATGTGTCGTGATGATCTCGTTAACTAAAACCACTGTGATGATCTTTCTAACTAAATCCACTGTGATGACCCTTTTTTTTCCCCAATATGTCGTGATGATCCTTTTAACTAAATTAAATGGTGATGACCCTTTTAATATTACCAATGTTTCGTGATGATCCCCTTAACTACATTCACGGTGATGACCCTTTTAACTTTATCCGTGTGTCATGATGATCCCTTTTAACGTACACGATGTTTCGTGATGATCCCTATAACAACATTCACGGTGATGATCCCTTTTAACATTCCCAATGTGTCGTGATGATCCCTATCACTACTAACATTCACGGCGATGATCCATTTATCATTCTCAATATGTCGTGATGATCCTTTTAACTCAAGATTCACAGTGATGACCTTTATAATATTCCCAATGTGTCGTGATGATCTCGTTAACTAAAACCACTGTGATGATCTTTCTAACTAAATCCACTGTGATGACCCATTTTATTTTCTCAATATGTCGTGATGATCCTTTTAACTAAATTCCATGGTGATGACCCTTTTAATATTCCCAATGTTTCTTGATGATCCCTATTACTGCATTCACGTTGATGACACTGTTAACTTTATCCGTGTGTCATGATGATCCCTTTTTAAGGTTCACGACGATTCGTGATGATCCCTATAACAACATTCACGGTGATGACCCTTTTAATTTATCGTGTGTCATGATGATCCATTTTAACGTTCACGTGATTGAGATGATCCTCTAACTACATTCACAGTGATGACCCTTTAATATTCACAATGTGTCGTGATGATCTCGTTAACTAAAAGCACTGTGATGACCCATTTTATTTTCTCAATATGTCGTGATGATCCTTTTAACTAAATCCCATGGTGATAACCCATTTTAACATTCAAGATGTTTCGTGATGATCCCAATTACTGCATTCACGGTGATGACCCTTTTAACTTTATCCGTGTGTCATGATGATCCCTTTTAACGTTCACGATGATTCGTGATGATCCCACTTAATACATTCACAGTGATGACCCTTTTAAATATTCACAATGTGTCGTGATGATCTCGTTAGCTAAAACCACTGTGATGCCCCATTTTATTTTCTCAATATGTCGTGATGATCCTTTTAACTAAATCCTATGGTGATAACCATTTTAACATTCACAGATGTATTCGTGATGATCCTCCTTATACTACATTCACGGTGATGACCCTTTTAACTTTATCCGTGTGTCATGATGATCCCTTTAAACGTTCACGATGTTTCGTGATGATCCCTAACTACATTCACGTGATGACCCTTTTAATATCCATGTGTCGTGATGATCTCGTTACTAAAACCTGTATGACATTTTATTTTCTCAATATGTCGTGATGATCCTTTTAACTAAATCCCATGGTGATAACCATTTTAACATTCAAGATGTTTCGTGATGATCCCAATTACTACATTCACGGTGATGACCCTTTTAACTTTATCCGTGTGTCATGATGATCCCTTTTAACGTTCACGATGATTCGTGATGATCCCCTTAACTACATTCACAGTGATGACCCTTATAATATTCCCAATGTGTCGTGATGATCTCGTTAACTAAACCCACGGTGATTATCCTTTTAACTAAATCCACTGTGATGACCCATTTTATTTTCTCAATATGTCGTGATGATCCTTTTAACTAAATCCCTGGTGATGACCCTTTTAATATTTCCAATGTTTCGTGATGATCCCTATTACTACATTCACGGTGATGACCCTTTTAACTTTATCCGTGTGTCATGATGATCCCTTTTAACGTTCACGATGATTCGTGATGATCCCCTTAACTACATTCACAGTGATGACCCTTATAATATTCCCAATGTGTCGTGATGATCTCGTTAACTAAAACCACTGTGATGATCTTTCTAACTAAATCCACTGTGATGACCCATTTTATTTTCTCAATATGTCGTGATGATCCTTTTAACTTAATTCCATGGTGATAATCCTTTTAATATTCCCAATGTTTCGTAATGATCTCTATTACTGCATTCACGTTGATGACCCTGTTAACTTTATCCGTGTGTCATGATGATCCCTTTTAACGTTCACGATGATTCGTGATGATCCTCCTAACTACATTCACAGTGATGACCCTTTTAATATTCCCAATGTGTCGTGATGATCTCGTTAACTAAAACCACTGTGATGATCTTTCTAACTAAATCCACTGTGATGACCCTTTTTTTTCCCCAATATGTCGTGATGATCCTTTTAACTAAATTAAATGGTGATGACCCTTTTAATATTACCAATGTTTCGTGATGATCCCCTTAACTACATTCACGGTGATGACCCTTTTAACTTTATCCGTGTGTCATGATGATCCCTTTTAACGTACACGATGTTTCGTGATGATCCCTATAACAACATTCACGGTGATGATCCCTTTTAACATTCCCAATGTGTCGTGATGATCCCTATCACTACTAACATTCACGGCGATGATCCATTTATCATTCTCAATATGTCGTGATGATCCTTTTAACTCAAGATTCACAGTGATGACCTTTATAATATTTCCAATGTGTCGTGATGATCTCGTTAACTAAAACCACTGTGATGATCTTTCTAACTAAATCCACTGTGAAGACCCATTTTATTTTCTCAATATGTTGTGATGATTCTTGTAAACATTTTCAATATGTCGTGATGATCCTTTTAACTCAAGATTCACAGTGATTACCTTTATAATATTCCCAATGTGTCGTGATGATCTCGTTAACTTATACCACTGTGATGATCCTTTTAGTTAAATCCACTGTGATGACCCATTTTATTTTCTCAATATGTCGTGATGATCCTTTTAACTAAATCCACTGTGATGACCCATTTTATTTTCTCAATATGTCGTGATGATCCTTTTAAAAAAATCCCTGGTGATGACCCTTTTAATATTTCCAATGTTTCGTGATGATCCCTATTACTACATTCACGGTGATGACCCTTTTAACTTTATCCGTGTGTCATGATGATCCCATTTAACGTTCACGATGATTCGTGATGATCCCTATAACAACATTCACAGTGATGACTCTTATAATAATCCCAATGTTTCGTGATGATCCCTATACTGCATTCACGTTGATGACCCTGTTAACTTTTCCGTGTGTCGTGATGATCCCCTTAACTACATTCACAGTGATGACCCTTTTAATATTCACAATGTGTCGTGATGATCTCGTTAACTAAACCCACGGTGATGATCCTTTTAACTAAATCCACTGTGATGACCCATTTTATTTTCTCAATATGTCTTGATGATCCTTTTAACTAAATCCCATGGTGATGACCCTTTTAATATTTCCAATGTTTCGTGATGATCCCTATTACTACATTCACGGTGATGACCCTTTTAACTTTATCCGTGTGTCATGATGATCCCTTTTAACGTACACGATGTTTCGTGATGATCCCTATAACAGCATTCACGGTGATGATCCCTTTTAACATTCCCAATGTGTCGTGATGATCCCTATCACTACTAACATTCACGGCGATGATCCATTTATCATTCTCAATATGTCGTGATGATCCTTTTAACTCAAGATTCACAGTGATGACCTTTATAATATTTCCAATGTGTCGTGATGATCTCGTTAACTAAAACCACTGTGATGATCCATTTAGTTAAATCCACTGTGATGACCCATTTTATTTTCTCAATATGTCGTGATGATCCTTTTAACTAAATTCCATGGTGATGACCCTTTTAATATTCCCAATGTTTCTTGATGATCCCTATTACTGCATTCACGTTGATGACACTGTTAACTTTATCCGTGTGTCATGATGATCCCTTTTTAAGGTTCACGACGATTCGTGATGATCCCTATAACAACATTCACGGTGATGACCCTTTTAACTTTATCCGTGTGTCATGATGATCCATTTTAACGTTCACGATGATTCGAGATGATCCTCCTAACTACATTCACAGTGATGACCCTTTTAATATTCACAATGTGTCGTGATGATCTCGTTAACTAAAACCACTGTGATGACCCATTTTATTTTCTCAATATGTCGTGATGATCCTTTTAACTAAATCCCATGGTGATAACCATTTTAACATTCAAGATGTTTCGTGATGATCCCAATTACTGCATTCACGGTGATGACCCTTTTAACTTTATCCGTGTGTCATGATGATCCCTTTTAACGTTCACGATGATTCGTGATGATCCAATTAACTACATTCACAGTGATGACCCTTTTAATATTCACAATGTGTCGTGATGATCTCGTTAGCTAAAACCACTGTGATTATCCTTTTAACTAAATCCACTGTGATGACCCATTTTATTTTCTCAATATGTCGTGATGATCCTTTTAACTAAATCCCTGGTGATGACCCTTTTAATATTTCCAATGTTTCGTGATGATCCCTATTACTACATTCACGGTGATGACCCTTTTAACTTTATCCGTGTGTCATGATGATCCCTTTTAACGTTCACGATGATTCGTGATGATCCCCTTAACTACATTCACAGTGATGACTCTTATAATAATCCCAATGTGTCGTGATGATCTCGTTAACTAAACCCACGGTGATGATCCTTTTAACTAAATCCACTGTGATGACCCATTTTATTTTCTCAATATGTCGTGATGATCCTTTTAACTAAATTCCATGGTGATGACCCTTTTAATATTCCCAATGTTTCGTGATGATCCCTATTACTGCATTCACGTTGATGACCCTGTTAACTTTATCCGTGTGTCATGATGATCCCTTTTAACGTTCACGATGATTCGTGATGATCCCTATAACAACATTCACGGTGATGACCCTTTTAACTTTATCCGTGTGTCATGATGATCCCTTTTAACGTTCAAGATGATTCGAGATGATCCTCCTACCTACATCCACAGTGATGACCCTTTTAATATTCACAATGTGTCGTGATGATCTCGTTAGCTAAAACCACTGTGATGACCCATTTTATTTTCTCAATATGTCGTTATGATCCTTTTAACTAAATCCCATGGTGATAACCATTTTAACATTCAAGATGTTTCGTGATGATCCCAATTACTGCATTCACGGTGATGACCCTTTTCACTTTATCCGTGCGTCATGATGATCCCTTTTAACGTTCACGATGATTCGTGATGATCCCCTAACTACATTCACAGTGATGACCCTTATAATATTCCCAATGTGTCGTGATTATCTCGTTAACTAAACCCACGGTGATTATCCTTTTAACTAAATCCACTGTGATGACCCATTTTATTTTCTCAATATGTCGTGATGATCCTTTTAACTAAATCCCTGGTGATGACCCTTTTAATATTTCCAATGTTTCGTGATGATCCCTATTACTACATTCACGGTGATGACCCTTTTAACTTTATCCGTGTGTCATGATGATCCCTTTTAACGTTCACGATGATTCGTGATGATGCCCTTAACTATATTCACAGTGATGACTCTTATAATAATCCCAATGTGTCGTGATGATCTCGTTAACTAAACCCACGGTGATGATCCTTTTAACTAAATCCACTGTGATGACCCATTTTATTTTCTCAATATGTCGTGATGATCCTTTTAACTAAATCCCTGGTGATGACCCTTTTAATATTTCCAATGTTTCGTGATGATCCCTATTACTACATTCACGGTGATGACCCTTTTAACTTTATCCGTGTGTCATGATGATCCCTTTTAACGTTCACGATGTTTCGTGATGATCCCTATAACAACATTCACGGTGATGATCCCTTTTAACATTTCCAATGTGTCGTGATGATCCCTATCCTACTAACATTCACGGCGATGATCCATTTATCATTCTCAATATGTCGTGATGATACTTTTAACTCAAGATTCACAGTAATGACCCTTTTAATATTCACAATGTGTCGTGATGTCTCGTTAACTAAAACCACTGTGATGATCCTTTTAGTTAAATCCACTGTGATGACCCAATTTATTTTCTCAATATGTCGTGATGATCCTTTTAACTAAATCCCATGGTGATGAACCTTCTAATATTCCCAATGTTTCGTGATGATCCCTATTACTACATTCACGGTGATGACCCTTTTAACTTTTTCCGTTAGTCATGATGATCCCTTTTAACGTTCACGATGATTCGTGATGATCCCCATAACTACATTCACAGTGATGACCCTTTTAATATTCTCAATGTGTCGTGATGATCACGTTTACTAAACCCACGGTGATGATCCTTTTAACTAAACCCACTGTGATGACCCATTTTATATTCTCAGTATGTCGTGATGATCCTCTTAAATAAATCCCATGGTGATAACCATTTTAACATTCAAGATGTTTCGTGATCCCTATTATTGCATTCACGGTGATGAACCTTTTAACTTTATCCATGTGTCATGATGTCATGATGATCCCCTTAACTACATTCACAGTGATGATCCTTTTTACTCAAGATTCACAGTGATGACCCTTTTAATATTCACAATGTGTAGTGATGATCTCGTTAACAAAACCCTCGGTGATGATCCTTTTAACTTAACCTACTGTGATGACCCATTTTATATTCTCAATATGTCGTGATGATCCTTTTAACTAAATCCCATGGTGATAAGCATTTTAACATTCAAGACGTTTCGTGATGATCTCTATTACTGCATTCAAGGTGATGACCCTTTTAACTTTTACCGTGTTTCATGATGATCCCTTTTAACGTTCACGATGATTCGTGATGATCCCCTTAACTACATTCACAGTGATGACCCTTTTAATATTCCCAATGTGTCGTGATGATCCTTTTTAACATTCCTAATGTGTCGTGATGATCCCTATCACTACTAACATTCACGGCGATGATCCATTTATCATTCTCAATATGTCGTGATGATCCTTTTAACTAAATCCACTGTGATGACCCATTTTATTTTCTCAATATGTCGTGATGATCCTTTTAACTAAATTTCATGGTGGAATGGTGGAATGGTGGAATGGTGGAATGGTGGAATGGTGGAATGGTGGAATGGTGGAATGGTGGAATAGTGCAATGGTAGAATGGTGGAATGGTTGAATGGTGGAATGCGGAATGCCTAACCATCTCTAACCATCCCTAACCATCCCTAACCATCCCCTACTTAACTACCCCTTAACCATCCCTAACTATCCATAACCATCTCTAGCCTTGCCTGGCCTACAGTGGTGGAATGGTGGAATGGTGGAATGGTGGAATGGTGGAATGGTGGAATGGTGGAATAGTGGAACGGTGGAACGGTGGAACAGTGGAAGGGTGGAATATTTGAGTTTAAAGACTACCAAACTTCAAACCTCCATATCTCGAGAACGGCTGGACTGATTTATTCGGCAGACCATTTTTTAGAAAGCTTATTTCAAGCCCTATCCAAAAGATTAAATGGTCCGATCCCGTAAATCCAACCGTTTTCGAGATATTTGAGTTTTAAGGCTAAAAGACGAGAAATAACGTCTAAATAAGTAATTATCTAATTATCTAATTATCTAATTATCTAATTAAGTAATTAAGTAATTAAGTAATTTTAATTAAGGCTAATAAGAGAGAATAATATCTAATAAGTAATTATCTAATTATCTAATTATCTAATTATCTAATTATCTAATTATCTAATTATCTAATTAGCTAATTATCTAATTATCTAATTATCTAATTACTAATTATCTAATTACTAATTATCTAATTATCTAATTATCTAATTATCTAATTATTAATTATCTAATTATCTAATTATCTAATTATCTAATTATCTAATTATCTAATTATCTAATTATCTAATTATCAATAATATCTAATTATCTAATTATCTAATTAATGCTAATTATCTAATTATCTAATTATCTAATTATCTAATTATCTAATTAACTAATTATCTAATTAAGTAATAAGGCTAGAAGACGAGAATAACGTCAATGTTTAAACCAACTCCATATCTCGCGAACGCTGGACCGATTATTCGCAGACCACGCTTTTTGGAAAGGACTTAATTTCAAGCTCCTATAGCAAGTAAAGCATCTACAATGGTCCGATCCGCCTGAAGCCAACTGTTTTCGAGATATTGAGTGTTAAAAGACTACCAAACTTCAAACTCCATATCGCCGCAGACTGCTTGACTGATATTCGACAGACCACTTTTTGAGCAAAAGCTTATTCGCAAGCCCTATCAAACAGATAAAATGGTCTCCGATCCGAATCAACCGGTTTTACGCGAGATATTGAGTTTAAGGCTAAAAGACGAGACAATAACGTCAATGTTAAACCTCATATCTCGAGACGGCTGGACCGATTTATTCGGCACAGACCACTTTTTGGAAAGCTATTTCACGCACTTCCACAGAGATTAAGGCTGAGTGTCCGATCCCCTTCAAGCAACTGTTTTCGAGATATTTGAGTTAAGACTTACTCAACTTCAAACCTCCATATCTCGAGAACAGGCTGGATCTGATTATTCGAGCACAGACCACTTCTTGGGCAAAGCTTATTCAGCCCTATCACCAAGAAAGAGTTCAATGGTCCCAGATAACCCGTACAGCCAACTGTTTTCGAGAGTCTTGAGTTTAAGGCTAAAAGACGAGAAATAACGTCAATGTTTAAACCTCATATCTCGAGAACGCTGGACCGATGTATTCGGCAGACCACTTTTTGAAAGCTCTTTTCAAGACCTTTCCAAAAAGATAACTGGTCCGATCCCCTAAATCCAACCGTTCGAGATATTTGAGTTTAAAAGACTACTAAACTTCAAACCTCATATCTCGAGAACGGCTGACCGAATTTATCGTCATTACCACTTTTGAAAAGCTTTTCTAAGCCTTTCCAAAAGAATTAAGTGGTCGATCCCACTAAATCCAACCGTTTTCGAGATATTTGAGTTAAGGCTAAAGAGACGAGAAATGAGACGTCAATGTTTAAACCTCCATATATCGAGACGATGCTCTCGACGATGTTGTCGCAGCCCACTTTTTGGAAGCTCTATTCAAGCCCCAATCAAAAAGAGTAAGTGGTCTTTTGCATCCACTAAAGCCAACTGGTTTTCGAGATATTGAGTTTAAGGCTAAAGACGAGTAAATAACGCTCACGTTTCTAAACCTCCGATATACTCGAGAACGGCTGGACCGATTTATCTTGGCCAGACACTGTTTGGACGAGCTATTTCAAGGCCTATCACAGAGTATGGTCCGATCCCGTAATCCAACCGTTTTCGAGATATTTGAGATTTTAAGGACTAAAAGACAGAAATAACGTCAATGTATTAACCTCACGTATCTCTGAGAACGGCTAGGGACCGATTTACATACTCGGCAGTACCACACTTTTTAGCAAAGCTCTTTTCACGCCTCTTCACAACAATGACTAAGTGGTCCGATCCCGAGCCAACCGTTTCCGAGTATATTGATGTTTATACACTACTAAACTTCGCAAAACCTCCGTATCTCGAGAACGGCTGGACTGATTTATGCGGCAGACCACTTTTGGGAAAGCTTATTTCAAGCCCTATCAAACAGATTAAATGGTCCGATCCCGCTAATCCAACGTTTTCGAGATATTTGAGTTTGAGGCTAAAGACGCGAAATGACGTCAATTAGTTTCAACCTCCATATCTCGAGAACTGCTGGACCCACGATTTGATTCGGCAGACCGATGTTTAGAAAGGAATTTTTAAGCTCTTTCCAAAAGATTTAATGGTCCGATCCCTTAAAGCCAACTGTTTTCGAGATATTTGAGTTTAAAGACTACCAAACTTCAAACCTCTATATCTAGAGAACGGCTGGACTGATTTATTTGGCAGACCACTTTTTGGAAAGCTTATTTCAAGCCCTATCAAAAAGATTAAATGGTCCGATCCCGTAAATCCAACCGTTTTCGAGATATTTGAGTTTTAAGGCTAAAAGACGAGAAATAACGTCAATGTTTAAACCTCCATATCTCGAGAACGGCTGGAGCGATTTATTCGGCAGACCGATTTTTGGAAAGGAATTTTTAAGCTCTTTCCAAAAGATTTAATGGTCCGATCTCCTAAAGCCAACTGTTTTCGAGATATTTGAGTTTAAAGACTACCAAACTTCAAACCTTCAAATCTCGGGAACAACTAGACTGATTTATTTGGCAGACCACTTTTTGGAAAGCTTATTTCAAGCCCTATCAAAAAGATTAAATGGTCCGATCCCGTAAATCCAACCGTTTTCGAGATATTTGAGTTTTATGGATAAAAGACGAGAAATAACGTCTAAATAAGTAATTATCTAATTATCTAATTAAGTAATTATCTAATTATCTAATTAAGTAATTAAGTAATTATCTCATTAAGTAATTATCTCATTATCTAATTATTTAAATTATCTAATGATCTAATTATCTAATATCTAATTATCTAAATTATCTAATTATCTAATTATCTAATTATCTATTATATAATTATATAATTATATAATTATCTAATTATCTAATTATCTAATTATCTAATTATCTAATTAAGAATTATCTAATTATCTAATTATCTAATTATCTAATTATCTTATTATCTAATTATCTTATTATTAATTATCTAATTATCTAATTATCTAATTATCTAATTAAGTAATTAAGTAATTATCAAATTAAGTAATTAAGTAATTAAGTAATTAAGTAATTAAGTAATTAAGTAATTAAGTAATTAAGTAATTAAGTAATTATCTAATTATCTAATTATCTAATTATCTAATTATCTAATTATCTAATTATCTAATTATCAATTATCTAATTATCTAATTATCTAATTATCTAATTAAGAATTATCTAATTATCTAATTATCTAATTAAGTAATTAACTAATTATCTAATTAAGTAATTATCTAATTATCTAATTAAGTAATTAAGTAATTATCTAATTAAGTAATTATCTAATTATGCTAATTAATAATTATCTAATTAAGTAATAAGTCCTAAAAGACGAGAAATAACGTCAATGTATACACCTCCATATCTCTGAGAACGGCGCTGGACGGCGATTGATCACGGCAGTACCGACTTTTTGGAAGTCTTATTTCAAACGCCTATCAAAATGAATTAACTGGTCCCACGCATCCCCTGAAGCCAAACTGTTTTCGAGATATTTGAGTTTAAGGACTACCAAGCTCCAAACCTTCCATATCTCGAGAACGGCTGACTGATTCATTTGCGCACGACCCACTTTTGGAAAGCTTATGTTCAAGCCCTATCAAACAGATTAATAGCCGATCCCGTAAAGTCCAATAACCGTTTCGAGATATTTGAGTTTATAGGCTAAAAGACGAGAAATAACGTCAATGTTTAAACTCCATATCTGCGAGAAACGGCCTAGCGCCGATTATTCGGCAGACGCACTTTTTGGAAAGCTATTTGCAAGCTCTATCCAAAAGATAAATGGTCCGCATCCCCTAAAAGGCCAATGTTTCGAGATATTTGAGTTTAAGAAGTACTACACAACTGCAAAAAGACCTCGATATCTCGAGAACAGCGCTGGACTGATTATTCGGCAGAGCACAACTATTTTAGCCGGAAAGCTTATTTACACAGCCCTACACCAAAGATTAAATGGCCGATCCCGTAAAGCCAACCGTTTCGAGATATTTGAGTTTTTAAGGCCTAAAAGACGAGACACTAACGTCTAATAAGTAAGTATCTCAATTATCTAATTAGCTAATTAGGTAATTAACGTATTAAGCTAATAGATGCTAATTCAAAGCTAATTATCTAATCTTGATCAGTAATATTATCATTAATTATCTAATTATCTAATATCTAATTACTAATTATCAATATCTAATTAAGTAATTATCTAATTAAGTAATTATCTAATTAAGTAATTATCTAATTAAGTAATTATCTAATTAAGTAATTATCTAATTATCTAATTTAGTAATTATCTAATTAAGTATTTATCTAATTATCTAATTAAGAATTATCTAATTAAAGTAATAAGGCTTAAAAGACGAAAATAACGTCAATGTTTAAACCTCCATATCTCGAGAACGCTGGACCGATTTATTCGGCAGACCGATTTTTGGAAAGGACTTTTTTAAACTCTTTCCAAAGATTTTACGGTCCGATCCCCTGAAGCCACTGTTTTCGAGATATTTGGTTTAAGACTACCAAACTTCAAACCTCCATATCTCGAGAACGCTGGACTGATTTATTCGGCAGACCACTTTTGAAAGCTTATTTCCAAGCCCTATCAACACATTAAATGGTCCGATCCCGTAAATCCAACCGTTTTCGAGATATTTGAGTTTTAAGCTAAAAGACGGAAATAACGTCAATGTTTAAACCTCTATATCTCGGACGGCTGGACCGATTTATTCGCAGACCACTTTTTTGGAAAGCTTATTTCAAGCCCCGTTATTTCGTAGACGTTATTTCTCGTCTTTTAGCCTTAAAACTCAAATATCTCGAAAACAGTTGGATTTAGGGGATCGGACCATTTAATCTTTTGGAAAGAGCTTGAAAAGAGCTTTTCAAAAAATGGTCTGCCGAATAAATCGGTCTAGCTGTTTTTGAGATACGGAGGTTTGAAGTTTGGTAGTCTTTAAACTCAAATATCTCGAAAACGGTTGGATTTAGGGGATCGGACCATTTGATCTTTTGGAAAGGGCTTAAAAAGAGCTTTCCAAAAAGTGTTCTGCCGAATAAATCGGTCCTGCCGTTCTCGAGATATGGAGGTTTAAACGTTGACGTTATTTCTCGTCTTTTAGCCTTAAAACTCAAATATCTCGAAAACGGTTGGATTTAGGGGATCGGACCAGTTAATCTTTTGGAAAGGGCTTGAAAAGAGCTTTCTAAAAAGTGGTTAATCGAAAAATTCAGTTCAGCCGTTCTCGAGATATAGAGGTTTGAAGTTTGGTAGTCTTTAAACTCAAATATCTCGAAAACGGTTGGATTTAGGGGATCGGACCATTTAATCTTTTGGAAAGGGCTTGAAAAGAGCGTTCTAAAAAGTGGTTAATCGAAAAATTCGGTTCAGCCGTTCTCGAGATATAGAGGTTTTAACATTGACGTTATTTCTCGTCTTTTAGCCTTAAAACTCAAATATCTCGAAAACGGTTGGATTTAGGGGATCGGACCATTTTATCTTTTGGAAAGGGCTTGAAAAGCTTTTCCAAAAAGTGGTCTGCCGAATAAATCAGCCAGCGTTTCTCGAGATATGGAGGTTTGAAGTTGGTAGTCTTTAAACTCAAATATCTCGAAAACAGTTGGCTTAAGGGGATCGACATTTAATCTTTTTGAAAGGGCTTGAATAAGCTTTCCAAAAAGTGGTCTGCCGATAAATCAGTCCCCGTTCTCGAGATATGGAGGTTTAAACATTGACGTTATTTTTCTCGTCTTTTAGCCTTATTACTTAATAGATAATAGATAATTAGATATTTAGATAATTAGATATTAGATTAATTAGATAATTAGTATAATAGATATTAGATAATTAGATAATTAGATAATTAGTAATTAGATAAATTAGATAATTATGACTAATTAGTAATTAATAATTAGATAATTAGATAATTAGCTAATTAGATAATTAGATAATTATATAATACTTAATTAGGATAATTATCTAGATAATTACTTAATTAGATAATTACTTAATTAGATACTTACTTAATTACTTAATTAGATAATTACTGATTCTTAATTAGATTAATTATAATTATAATTAATTAATTACTTAATTAGATAATTTAACTTAATTAGATAATTAGTAATTACTTAATTACTAATTAGATAATTACTTAATTAGATAATTACTTTAGACTCACATATCTCGAAAACAGTTGGCTTTAGGGGAGTCGGAACCATAGCTTTTGGAAAGAGCTTATAAAAAATTCCTTTCAAAAAATCGGTCTGCGGAATAAATCGGCCAGCGTTCTCGAGATATGGAGGTTAAACATTGACGTTATGTCTCGTCTTTAGCCTTATTACGTAATAGATACTTACTTAATTAGATAAGTACAATTAGATAATGACTTAATTAGATAATAGATAATTAGACTTAATAGCTAATTATCGCTAGTACAGGATGAACTTCGTGCACTAGCGACACAAGAAAAATTCGATATCATCTTAACTCAAGAACCTTACGTAAGAGGAATGGCGAGAGGGATGGGCGTCACTGCACGCTCTTTTTACCATAGTGGCCGATTCTAGTGCAGGGAGTGGTCATGTTAATAAAGACATTAAAGCAATGGTAGTACCAGAAGCGAACGATGAAGTAATGTGCGCGAAGCTCTCAATCAACGGACGCGAGGTGGTGGTCGTCTCGGTCTATGCTAGGACCAGAAGGAACCATCGATGGCAGAAGAACGTTGAAGTGGATGTCTCGGAGCATCTTGAGGTTTTTGAGAGACCATAGCACGAAAGTTATGGAAGCAGTGATATGCTCATAGGTGGCGATTTTAAACGCCCATCATCCGGCGTGGGGGCGATAACAATGTCGACGCACGAGGAAACCGCAGTCCTAGAATTCATAGTGTCTCAAAATTTATGCATGCTGAATTCAGAAGAGTCACCGGCAACTTACCATAGTGTACAAGATCGACGGCAGATCGACATAATAATGGACGTCTGGCGAAGACTCTACGAAGATTGCGTTGGCTTTCTTATAAAGCCTAATGCTACTACGAGCGACCATGCGGTTGCTGTCTGCCAAATCTGCTTCGGAGCACGAGATTCAACGCCTATAAACGTAGAAGATATCGCCACAGACAAGGTCCTACCGGAAAGCTTGCGGACTTCGTGAGCTTCGAACTGTCTTTGCATGCGGAAATGTTGCTTTGGCCTGCGACAACTCAATGGGAGATTGACAATAAGGTCCAAACGCTGAGCACGGTACTTTGTGATAAGATAGAAGGCGATAGTCCCGCCTTATAAGAAGCGCAACCAACTGCCTTGGTGGAACGAGATGTCGAAGCGATGAGAGAAGCAGCCTTTCGTGCACGTCGAGCGTTCCAACGTTGTAGACATCGCGAAGAAAGAGCCACTTAAGAAGAGAGTACACCAATGCCGCGCAACGCTTTTACAGGAGCTTTGAGAAAGAGCAAACGCGACAGTTGGCGTGCCTTCGTAGAAGAGGAGGATTCTTCGGATACTGGGGCACTCATGCAAAGCTGGTACTAGAGAAAATTTACCCCACGACCATCGCTTCGTGCGTTTGGAACGGCGCCGAGTCAATCAAAGAAACAGGAGACATATTGCTTCGCACTGCCTTTCCATTTGATGACCCGGAGCACGACTTGCCGGCACACAGCATCCTGAGAGGCCGTGACGTCGGCCCTGATCTGGGCAATCGAAACTTGTGCTTATGGGACGAGTATGATGTTCGCTTGCCATTGAGGACCTACGTGGTCAGAGCGCACCGGGGCCCGATGGGGTAGAGGCTACGACCCTAAAAAAGGCCAAGAAAGAAATTGTGCCGTACCTGTTACAGCTATACGAAGACTGCACTAACTTGAAGTATTTTCCGAAGGTTTGGAAAACAGCCAACATTTGTGCGTTTTTAAAGCCAGGTAAGCCTCCAGAAGACCCAGCGTCTTACAGACTCATCTCACTGTTGTCTGTATTGGGTAAGACAATTTGAAAAATGATGCTTAAGGAGATTTCAGCGCGAAGCAGCTCCGAACGCAATACATCAAAGGCAGTTCGGCAATATACGAGGCAGGTCGACGTCCTGACGCCCATCAGCGAATTGAAGCGAGAAGCACAAACTTCGAATTGCAGTTTATGTCGTAGGCATCATGTTCGACATCAGCAAGGCCTTTGACAGGATGTGGTGGCCTGCGTTAGTACATGCCATGCGGGAGAAGCAGCTAGATTGCAAATCTTATCGCTCTCATAGAGAATTATTTAGAGGACCGTATCGCCTGTTTGGAGGAATACGACGCTGCACTGCAAACGAGCCATCACTATGGGCGTCCCACAGGGTTCGGTCTTGGGACCATACCTATGACCAATACTCTTGATGGAATCCTTAGAGCGCTATCGGGCCTTGACGGCGTGTCACCTTACGCGTATGTCGACGACCTGGTGGTTCTACTGCATGGACGAACAAAGGCTGAAATGAAAGACTAGGTGCTAGAGCAGTCGACGAGGTCTTAGGCTTCTGTGAATCGGTGAAGCTTGACATAGCAGAAAGCAAGACTGTGATGTGCCTGCTGAAAGCAAGCTGAATATGCGAAGCCCTTCCGGTCATCCGGATAAAGGGAAAAACGATATAAAGCATGACCCTGGTGCAAAATTATCTTGGGGTGAAGCTTGGAACCAGATTCGACTTCAGTGCTCATGTGACTGACACTTGTGCCAAAAGCATAGCAAAGCTTGGCCGTGCCAAAAATTTGAGCTCGGTCACCTGGGGAATAACCTTCAAAAGCAATCGATTATGTATGCCGCTTTATTTGAGTCCACGGCCCTTTATGCATGCCGGCCTGGACATTCGATCTGAGTCTCGACATTGGACAGCGCTAATTAAAGCTCAACGAAGTGCCCTCTTGATGATAACACAAGCATACAGACTACTTCTACGTTGGCTTTGCAAATCATCGCGAGGCAAATGCCCTTAGACCTTAAGCAAAAGCTCGAGCAATCAAATGGCTTTTAAGCCGAGATATGCCCGCTCCGATTGCGGAGCTTCAGGACTGAGGATGATGTCGAAAGATGGGCGATCCGCGAATGGCAATTCAGATGGGAGAGGTCGGATAAAGGCCGCCAAAACTTTCCTGTTCTGGCCATCTGTAGAAGAAAGACTTAAACAGAAGCATGTACAAATAGACCACTATTTAGCCCAGTCTCAGCGGCCATGGAGACTTCAAAGAAAAGCTGTTCCAGTTCAGATTGGCTGAGTCACCATTATGTAGATGCGGTGAAGCGGAAAATGCAACGCACGTCGCCCTGCACTGCCCCATATACGCCGCGGAGCGTCTTTCAATGGCTAGGAAAGATTGATGCGGATAGCACTACAGCGTACACTAAATCAGTAAGCAACGAGGAGTGCTTTGCCGAAACCGTCAGATTCGTCAAGAAATTTCAAAAAGAAAGGCTGGCCAGTTAGATAAGCATAAAACAATGCTGCATCAAGCATGAAATTCGATTGCATGCCAAAATCATCGTATAATATTGCGTGATTTTGCATGTTTATTTTATTAAATTATTTGCATGATATCTTCATTGCATGTTGCATGACCAGCTGATAAATTCTTTCATAAATACTTATGAACAAGCATCAATATATGGCTACCAGTCACCCATCCAATCGAGCGGCCTCCGCGCGGCCCATCCCGGGCACGGGGCTTCCCCGTGGCGAACAGCTCGATGACTGGAGAATGCCTGTCGACGCACAACAAAAAAGAGAAGAACCTGGGAAAAGCCTATGGCTTGTGTACAGGAGAAAAAGAAAAGGCGGTTAGGGATGGTTAGGGATGGTTAGGATGGTTAGGGATGGTTAGGGATGTTTAGGGATGGTTAGGGATGGTAGGGATGGTTAGGGATGGTTAGGATGGTTAGGGATGGTTAGGGATGGTTAGGGATGGTTAGGGATGGTTAGGGATGGTTGCTACCTGGGACTGTGCCCCGAAGCTGCAAGAAGAGATACGACTTTGAAAGACATTAAATTTTCGCGGTTTGAAAATATTTTAATTAATTATTTAATAGTCTTTAATTAAGGTGATCATTATACTTTGACATTTCGATAATCCGACAACATTTTTGGATACTCACTTTGCCCCTTCAATTCGCGAGTTAGGCAACACGCAATGCATGCATGTATTGCGGGTTAGTATTTTTTAGTATTTAAGGGGCAAAATTTTAAAAACTGTGATTTTGTAAATTTAAGGACGCAATCGTTAAATTTTGAGTGTTTTTAAGTGTTTTTAGTGACTTTTTTATATTTTGGGACCCTGTGATGACAACGATAGCTTTAATTGAGCTTTAAATTAGGAATAAGATTAAACGACAGCTTTATTTGGCTTTAAATTTTTTTTGAAAGTATAGCTTTAAGTATTTCTTCATACCTGAGTACGCTTTAACAGCATAATGATGGAGGACGACGACGTGCAGGTCGTGGAAACGCCTTTTCTTACTCCACGGGTTAAGAGAAGATTGAGTGGGTCGGAAGGAAGATTTAAGACGAAGAGGATGACGGTGTCCATCTCCGAAAGTTCTTTGACGGAAGCTATCCAAGCAAGAAACAGGGAAATCGACACGGCTATGGAGTACTTAAAGAAGTTGGCCAAATATAGAGGAGACATAGTGTTGACTATGACATATAAGGAGAGAGGAGGCAACGTCGAGCAGGTCAAATCGGATCTAGCGAACTGTTCGATTCAAGAGGAGATAAAGAGCAACGCAGCTGCTGTCGTGAAGAGGATGGATTCCGTTAGAGAGCAGATCAATGATTGCGATAGCATGTATAAACAGTTGTTAGCAAACATGGAGGAGAAGATCGAGAAGCTATGTGTTCAAAAGAGTGAACTGGAGCAGAGGGTCGAAACGCTATCGGCAGAAGTGGAAGAAAATAGACAGAAGAAAGCGGAAGATAAGCTCTACGGGCAACTGATACAGAAGCACGAGGAAATGCTTGAAGAGATACGGAAGGACATCGCCGAACTGAAAAGTGATAGACAACGAAATCAAGAAACCACGAAGAAACAAGGAAGCAAGAAGAAGACGTACGCCGCGATAACCGAAAAAAAAGAAAATGAAACTGGCTCGACGTTGGTGCCGAAGGAATACGGTGGAAAAGACAATCGTCGCAGAGGAACGACAGAGAGTCAGGACGACAAAGCTGAAAGGCAACAAAGGAAAGATGTAAGACAAGAAGAAAGTCAAAAAGAAGGTACTGCCGAAGAGTCAAACGATAGTTGGAAGAAAGTAACACACGCTAGAAGGACAGCAATGACGGACAGAGAAAAGAAAATCGCAAACCCTAAACTCTTTAAGAATCAGGTGATTTTGATCAAGTCCGAAAAGGATGAGACTTTCAACGACATGCAGATGAAGATAAGGAAGAACATAAACCCGAAAGATGTTGGATATAGGATCGTCGAAATGAGACCGGCTGGAGAAAAGATGCTTGCGATCCACCTGGAACATGAGGAAGATAAAGAAAAGGTTGACGGAAAAGGGGAGTTTAAGAAATTAGGACTGATAGTTACCCAAGCAGCGCAGAAAAGGCCCTGTTTCGTGCTGAGAAATGTTCCGGAGTACTACAAGGCGAGCGAGATCGCGGAGGAGATCCTGGAACAAAACGAAGACATCTTTAACGACGATAAGCAATTGAAGGTCAAATACAGAATAAGAGGAGGAGCCAAGAGCAATTGGGTCGTCGAGGCGGATGCTGACAAGTGGCAAAGTATAATAAAGAAAGGAAAGCTTTTTCTGAGACACCTAGTAGCTTCGGTTGGAAGGTTTACGGAAGTTGTCATGTGCTATAAGTGCCAGCAGTATGGACACATTGCGAGGTTCTGCAATCAAGAAGCGGTATGTAGAAAATGCGGTGCGAATCACGATATTTTAGATTGTAAGGAAGAAGACGTAACGATTAAATGCGTAAATTGTGAGAAGGCCAAGCTGACAAATACGAACCACTTAGCGGGATCCGATAAATGTCCGTTCCAACAGAGAGCGTTAGCGATAGCTGAAAACAGAACAAATTATGGCAGTTAAAAAAGAGATAAAGATCCTTCAGTTAAATACCCGAAAGTCGCCGAAAGTAGGAGACGAATTAAGAAAGATAGTAACAGATGAAAAAACAGACATTGTTGCGATACAGGAACCTTGGTTGGAAAAGGGAAACAAGAAGGTATTGGGTTTAACCACTAAGAAGATAGGAGAAACGAGCAGAGACAGTCGTGCAGTCGTTCATGTCCTTAATAAAGATATAAACGTAGTAGAAGTGGATTGTACGAAGAATAACTTTATAGCGGCTTGTCTAGTGAGCAAACATCAAATGGAAATCTTGGTGGTGTCGGTGTATTTGCCGTCGAAAACGCAAAGAGATACGATATGGAATACGATTGACAAAGTCATAAGAAGTGTGACGACGAAGAATATAGTCTTAATGTTTGACGCGAATGCTCACCATGTCGATTGGGGAGCGGAAGTGACGGATAAGGAAGGTGAAGAAGTAATGGAGTTTCTAACGGCACACGGCTTGATAGTGTTAAATCGAAAGGATTCGCCAGCGACCTTTTCAGGGAGCAGAGGAGAAAGCGCCATAGACATTACGGTCATATCCAGTCAGCTGTTAGGAAAAGTGAAAAAATTTGAAATACGGAAGGAACAAACATCAAGCGATCATGCGATTTTAGAACTGATCATACAAGAAGACATAGCAACAAGATGGCCTACCAACAGCGTCGATACTTGCGTGAGGTTTCAAACGAAAAATGCGAATTGGAAAGAGTTTAATGAAGCGCTCGAACATAATTTGGAACAAGTTCGAAATAGTATTTGGTGGCCGGCTGAAAGTGTAGAAGACG
Organism: Orius laevigatus; assembly: GCA_018703685.1. Lineage (NCBI taxonomy): Eukaryota > Metazoa > Arthropoda > Insecta > Hemiptera > Anthocoridae > Orius > Orius laevigatus. Next base: position 2,351 of record JAGWEN010001461.1, on the reverse strand, counting down.
TAGACCGAAAGGTGCAATCGATGACGTCGGTGATTTATGAAGCGTGCAGGATGACGATGAGGGTGAAAAAAGGCCAACAAAGAGCTTGCCCGTGGTGGAACGACGAATTGGGAGACTTAAAGAAGAAGATGCTATGCGCGAGAAAAGTTTACAGAAATGCGATTCGGACAGCGAGGGAACAAGAAAAAGAAGAAGCGAAGGTGGACTATTATGAAAAACTGAGGGCTTTTCATAATAAAGTCAAGTATGAAAAGAAAAAATCATGGAAAGCGTTTATTCAAGAAGAAGCTAACAAAGACCGATGGGGACTCCCTTACAAAATAGCTACGAATAAAATTGCGACACACCTTATGAGTTTAGTGAATGATGGAAACGACGACGCAAGAAGTTTAGAAGACAATATGAGGAGGTTGCTAGACAGTATGTTTCCAGACGACACTGACGACGATGAGGAACAAGGCGTGTTACGAAGAGCAGCAGAAACGTTATGCGGAGGAGACCAAGCCGATCCTGTAACAGAAGAAGAAATAATGACAGCGATTGATAGAGTCAGGCCGAACAAAGCCCCTGGGTATGATGCCATAGATCCAGCAACGATCAAGAAGGCTAGTAAGAAGATCATAAATGAAATGTACGTTATATTCAACGATTGCATGAGGTTGGGATACTTTCCGGATGCCTGGAAGAGAGCGAATGTTACCATACTGAAAAAACCGGGTGACAGAAGTGCGAAGGATCCGGGAAGCTATCGAGGCATCAGTTTGCTCCCAGTACTAGGAAAGTGGTTTGAATCGATCGTGGTTGAGAAAATGAAAAGAAAACTTATGTTCAACTATCGACAGTTTGGGAGTTTGAAAGGAAGAAATTCGACGGATGCGATTGAAAGATTAAAGGAAGACGTCCGGACAGCGGGACAGAACAAAGTTTTCGCGGTGTATATAGATATTCAGGCAGCGTTTCCGTCGGTGTGGTGGCCGGCTCTGCTTAAAGAAATATTCGACGCTGGAATAAACACGAAAATCTTTAATGTAGTCAAAAGTTACCTGGAAGGTAGAAGTGCGTCACTTGAAGTTGGTCCACAGAAAGTCGAGAAACGCATATCGCGAGGGTGTCCTCAAGGTTCGGTTTTTGGTCCGACGATGTGGCTGGTGCTGTTTGACTCGCTCATGGATCACCTACAAATAAGAGAAATAAATGCGGTTGCTTATGTAGATGATCTAGTTGTGACGGTAGAGGCTGACAATATAAACAATGCGCAAAGAAGAATACAAGAAGTGATGGAGTTAATAACAACATGGTGCAATAAAAACAAATTGGAAATAGCGGAGGAAAAAACCAAGGTACAGTTATTGAAAGGCAAATTAAGACTAAACGAAAGGAAAATTACATTAAATGGAAACGAAAAGCGATTAAGTCAAACGGTAAAATATCTAGGAGTGGAAGTCGGGACATGCCTGAATTTTAAGGAGCATGCGAAATGCCTAAGAAAGAAAGTCGTTGCCAAGTATGGATCTATATACGCGTTAGCAAAAAGTACGTACGGTCTTACATGTAGAAATAATATGGTCATGTATAAGGCGATATTCTTGGGAATTACGCTGTACGCAGCACCGGCGTGGGCTGAAAAGTTGTCAAAAGAAAGTTTAAAGTTACTCGAACGATGTCAAAGATATGCGTTGATTGCTGCTACAAAAGCATATCGAACAGCTCCGACAAGTGCGCTTCAGGTTATAGCGGGAGTATTTCCAATCGATTTGGAAATAAAAAGAAAGCTGGAAAAGTACAAACAAAGATTCGATGAAAATTGGGATAGCGATGCGTTCGACCGTGAAATGATAAGAATTTGGCAGCAGCGATGGGACCGTGAGAGTACAGGAAGATGGACATATGAGTGGTTCCCGAACGTCGAAGAGAGATTAAGAATGAAGCATATCGAAACGGACCATGTAGTGACCCAATTTCTGACGGGACATGGAGATTTCAACAGTAAGCTCCACTATTTCAAATTGAAGCCGAATGGACGATGCTTGTGTCAACAGGCGGAAGAGAGCGTGGACCACGTCGTGAAAAATTGCGAAATTTATGAAGACATCCGTCGTAGGTGGAAGCTAGAAAACAACTTCGACAACATAGAAGTTAGAAGTGATTTATTAGGGACCAAAAGTCGCTTTCAGAGTTTAAGGAATATGTTTAACGAAATGTGGAAGAAAAAAGGAAGAATAAGTGTAAATCATCCCGCACTGGCAACCTCCGCGAGGTCCATCCTGGGCGTGCCAAGAGGCACGGCGAATGGCCAGATAAGTGACGGCCAGTTGGGGTAAAAAAAAGCATAAAAAAGAAAGAAAGAAAAG
>JAGWEN010001460.1:0-27430 GCA_018703685.1 Orius laevigatus | reverse complement strand
ACAAAAAATTGTCTCTTTGAAGTTTATTTGAGGTTTTATTTTAAACGGAAATTTGGCTTTAGAAATGTTGACTTTGAGGTTTGACGAAAATTTGGCTCTTAAACCTTTGATTTTGAGGTTTTTTGGACGAAAACTAGGCATAAAAATGTTGATTTGAGGTTTTTGACGAAAATTAGGCTTAAAAAGGTTGATTTTTGAGGTTTTTGAGGAAAAATTGGCTTGTTAACTAGGGATTAAAATGTGAATTTTAAGGTTTTTTGACTAAAATTTGGCTCTTAAAACTTTGATTTTGAGGGTTTTTGGAACGAAAATTAGGCTTCACACACGCCCCCCAGGCCAGTCCGCCCGCTGCTCAGACCGATGTCTCTAATAGGAATAGAGATACCCAGCCTTGTCTCTAATAAAATAGAGATCTTAGTTGTTCCTAATAGTATAGAGATAAGAGATCCTCAGCAGGAGGCCTCTAAAGGAATATTGATGCTCAGCACGATATTTCTAATAAAATAGAGATATTCCGTGTGTTGTCTCTAATTAGCATAGAGATATTCAGCACGATGTCTATAATAGAGTAGAAATACGAGCATGATATCTGTGGTATGCCATAGTGGTGCATAGTTATCTCTGCGTGCTACCAGTTTCAATACGACTGAAATGTGCAAACCCTTTCTTTCGTCATCAGTGTAATTGGAATCCTTGTTTTTCAAATCTTTTTCATCGACGAAATCGTCGTCGTTACATTTGACGTCGTCCTCGTCATTCCCATCGTCGTCTTTGATTTTGAACTCGGATCCAAATCCTTGGTAAGCTCATCGACGATTTCTTCGCTCGTCGGAATCCTGTCACCGTCTTTGAGCACCTCATCCAAATTCGTCGGCATTTTTATCACAAAATCAGAACAACTTTATAAACATTAATCTAAAGAAAGAAATTCTGTTTTAGTTTGATAAGAACTACAATGACAAAAAAACTTCTTATCAATATTGTTATCAAAAGTGAAGGTTATCACGGCTGCTTAGATTACAGTCCAATTATTGAAAAAATAAATATTCCTATAATAATCAAGTAATTTGATGTTGCATTTAAATTTTATTCAACATAAAAATGCAATTTAATCATAGTTTTTGTTTAATTTAGAAAAATTAAGGCAAAAGGAAGGTTTTTCTACGCTAGGTTTATATTATAGTGATAACTGATAAAACGATTTACGCATTTATCAAATCAATTTTGTCATGTTTGCTAGAAAAGTTCTTGATAAGTCAAACTGCTTATCGAAACGATATAAGCACGTCATACCAGAAAGGATAAGAGAAAAAATCGCATCAGGGCCGAGTTTTGAAGATTTTCTAAAGGGCGAAGTCGAAGAAAAGGATTGGAGTTCTTATAAAGGTAAGGAACCCTAAATGATGAGTAGAGTTCCCCCAAGACGAGTTGGCAGATTACATTCTATGCATCACCTCACTTATTAAATAATCATTAAGTACTGTCAGAGGCGGGCTGGGAGCTTAGGGTGTAAGTGGGTTTTCAGTTAATTGGGCACCCATTGGTGCACTGAAATGTTGATTTTGAGGTTTTGACAAAAGAAATTGCACTTTAAACGGTGATTTTGAGATTTTTTGACCAAAATATTTGCTCTTATAATCATGATTTAGAGGTTTTTGACAAAAAATTGTCAATTTAAAGTTGATTTAGAGGTTTTTTGACGAAAATTAGGCATCATAAATGGTGATTTCGAGGTTTTTTGACCAAAATTAAGCTTTAAAAATGTTGATTTTGAGGTTTTTTGACCAAAATTAGGCTTTTTAAATGTTGATTTTGAGGTTTTTGACAAAAGAAATTGCACTTAGAACGTTGATTTTGAGATTTTTTGACAAAAATTGGTCTTACAACCATGATTTTGAGGTTTTTGACGAAAAATTGTCAATTTAAAGTTGATTTTGAGGTTTTTTGACGAAATTAGGCAATTATAAATGTTGATTTCGAGGTTTTTGACGAAAATTAGGAATCATGTTGAATTTGAGGGGTTTTTGTTTTTGGACGAAAATTTAGCTTTTAAAATGTTGATTTCAAGGTTTTTTGACCAAAATTAGGTAGGCTTTTTAAATGTTGATTTCGAGGTTTTTTGAACAAAATTAAGCTTTAAAAAGGTTGATTTTGAGGTTTTTGATGAAAATTTGGCTTTATAAATGTTGATTTCGAGGTTTTTGGACGAAAATTTGGCTTTATAAATGTTGATTTCGAGGTTTTTTGACCAAAATTAGGCTTTAAAAATGTTGATTTTGAGGTTTTTGACAAATTTTTGGGGATATTTGCACACACAAAAAAATCTTGAGTGTGGTATACAGATGCTAATCTGCCAACTCATTTTGTGTGAACTCTGCCGATCAGGGATTTGTGATCGGAGTCCAATAAAAAGTGAGGCAGTAGCCAATCTTTGCTTAAAATTTCCACTTTTCTTGTGCTCTACTAAACGTTCTATTCTTTGTTTTTTCTAGGAAAGCTTAAGAGAGAAAAAGGTGAGCAGGAAAGGCTGAGGTTGCCACCATGGTTGAAGAAAGAGATTCCAATGGGTACGAATTACTCCAAGATCAAAGATCAGCTTCGAGGTTTAAATTTGCACACGGTGTGTGAAGAAGCGAGATGTCCAAACATTGGGGAATGCTGGGGTGGCGGAGAACACGGCACAGCGACAGCGACGATTATGGTCCTCGGCGACACCTGCACCCGCGGCTGCCGTTTCTGTTCTGTCAAAACCGCCAAAAATCCGCCTCCGCCTGATCCCAAAGAGCCCGAAAACACAGCAGAAGCGGTCACTTCCTGGGGTTTGGATTACGTCGTCTTAACTTCAGTCGATCGCGATGATCTTCCTGACGGTGGAGCGAGTCATTTCGCCCAAACGGTCGTTGAGATCAAAAAAAGAAGTTCCATGATGGTCGAATGCCTTGTGCCTGATTTCAGAGGCGATTTAAAATGCGTAGAAACGATCGCCAACTGCGGCCTTGATGTTTTCGCCCATAACATCGAAACCGTTGAATCTCTGACTCCTTTTGTGCGAGACCCACGGGCCAAATATCGGCAAACGCTTTCCGTCCTTAAAGCGGCCAAAGAGTTCAAAGCGGACCTCATCACGAAATCTTCGATCATGCTCGGACTTGGCGAAACCGATGACGAAGTCCTCCAGACGATGAAAGATCTCCGAGAAAGCGGCGTCGACTGTGTCACATTAGGACAATACATGCAGCCCACGAAACGTCACCTAAAAGTCGTAGAATACGTCACACCTGAGAAATTCAAACACTGGGAGACGGAAGGCAACAAAATGGGCTTCCTGTACACGGCAAGTGGCCCTCTAGTCCGTAGCTCATATAAAGCTGGAGAATTCTTCATCTCAAGTATAATAAAAGCAAGAAAGCAACTTTAATGTTTGTTCCTTTTTTAGTCTGGGTTGTTTTATGTTTTATTGATATTAAATTTTATTTTTGTTAGCCGAAAAATTGAGTTTTTCAATTCCTTATTGAGTCAAATCCATAGGTGTTGTTCCATGAGATGTATTGGGTCAAATCGTCTGGAGAAACGCTCGACTTGACTCTTTTGAGAGCCTTTTTGAAGTCATCGATGTTTACAGGTCTCACCTTGAACAAAACAATGCAGAATAATAGAACTAAACTCTTGGGCCAATAGGAAGCCAGGAAATGAGCCAATGAAGGGCGGGAACTTATGGGGCCAATAGGAAGCCTGGAATTTGCATTTACATCAGCTCTCTCTTATTCCTGCTTTCATTGCTCTCTCTAAATAAGATCACACCTACCTGTTCAGCGGATATGTTAACCATCATGTTCGCTCCAATTGACCTTATGGGCCCCAGACATGCTTCCTGACAAACATTTTTCACATCAGCCCCAGAATATCCATCACTCAAATTAGCAATCATGTTGACATCATCTTCCGAGAGATTGTTTCGTTCTTTTTTCATGAGATTACTCACTAATTGAATTCTAGCCTAAAAAAAGTACATAAAAAGTGATCAAAAACCATTAGTTTACCGTAAAATCTGGTAAAGGTATGTAGATTCTTTTGACCAATCTTCGCCTTGCGGCTTCATCAAGTTCTTGTGGACGATTGGTAGCACCAATGACCAAAATACGGTCGTCGTCACCGGTTGCAGCACCATCCTTACATTCAAATGAAATAATTTAAAAAACAACTTAATCCATCTTACCAACTGAACCAAAAACTCTGTTTTTATACGACGTGAACTTTCATGTTCGTTATCACTTCGTTGACTCAACAATGAATCGATTTCATCGATAAAAACAACCGATGGCTGATGAACTCTAGAATCAACAAAGAAAAAAAAACTGGTATAATATATGGAGGAGACAAACTTTCTCAAAGGTTTCCCCCACTACCTACCCCTCTCCTCTCCCTTTTCTGGAAATTCAAATTACCTTGCCACAGCAAAAAGTGCTCTGACCATCTTTTCACCGTCACCAATCCATTTAGACGTCAACGATGAAGCGCTGATGCTAAAAAACGTCGAATTTGACTGCGAAGCGATACATTTACCTAAAATTTTGAAGTAAAAAACAAAGAAAATAAAACTCCAAAAAAAATACCGATCAACGTTTTTCCTGTCCCAGGAGGGCCAAACAAAAGGATTCCTTTAGGTGGACGACGAAGGCCGGTGAAAATATCAGGTCGCAACATCGGCCAAACGACGATCTCCTAAAAATTTCTCATTTACAATAAACTTTGAGCATCTCCTGAACGGCTGGACCGATTTTGAGTTTTGAAATCTCATTAGAAACACAATTTAATCATCTTTAATTTTGTAGCAAAGTTGGGCAAAATGTAATTGAATTACTAATTACTTTGAAGTAATCAAATTACATTACGATAAATGAACCTAGAGTGTCATTTTACGATTATGTCACCTAGAATGTCTTTTACTTTGAAAATGAATTCTGGAGGGTCGTTTTTCAATGGTGAAGGATTCTAGAGTGTCCTTTTTCGATAATGAAGAATTCTAGACTAGGTAAAAAAGAAAAGAAAAAAAAGGGAGGTTGGTCTCTGCTCTCCCCTCCACCCAGGTGTTCCAGCATGACAAAATTTATGGTCAATAACCATAGAAATGACCCATCAGACGCCAAATTAAACTAATTGAACCTATTAGAGGGCCTAAACCATCTGTTTTTTTGAAATTCTCAAACTTTGATAAGGAGTATCTCGAGAGGCAGGAAGGTTACGGGAAAATTTATTAAGTTATAAATTGTTGAAAATTGTATGCCCTACAATATTGAATAGAGTTTGTTTTGTCATAAAACGCTTAGTTTAGGACTTATAGGCAAAAAACCGAAAATCAGCTTGGTTTTTCGCCCCTCCTGAGGGTAGCATAGGTTTCTCGAGTTGGAAAAATTAAGAGTCATCCCACCATATCCTCGAACAAACTGTAAAAGTTACAATAAGTCCCCAATTTCTTTTCCCAGTCTACTTTAGTCATTGTCAGACAGAAAGGGTCATTTGATTTTTGGCCTTGAAAGTCTTAAGGGCAGGAAGGCCTAGTAGGAGGGCCCCTCCACTCCCTATCAATGGGGAAGGGCTAACTATTGATTTATTTTTAGAGTCAACATAATGTAGTGTTTTCCACAATCTACACTCCATAACTTGGCTCACTTTTCATCAGAATGGTATTTATTGTACAATGAAGTTATTACAGATAGATCAGTTTATCATAAAACCCTGTATATTATATTTTTAAAAAATCTGTTTTAAGCCTTTTCATATGACAATCTGATAATTGCTCTTTGTAATTTTAAAAATAATTATTAGAAAGTCTGATTAGAAAAAAGTTAAGATTAGATAGGCCCTTTCGCTTTATTTCTAATTGGAAATTCAAATAGTGAACTTAAAACTAAAAAGAAAAGGAAGAACTTATAAAAAAAGGTATTTTATAATTTATAAATTGTTTTTAAATATTAAAATGATGTTATTTTTAGAAAAAATGGAAAGCTTGAGCGGTCACTATCCCATAGTTAGCGAAATTTTGAGTAATTTTGAAGATTCATGGGACATAGTAAGCGCTTATCAAGTCTTCCATAGTTTTCCACAGTGGCAATGGGCTTTGTGGCTGAAGATCGACCAGCTTGATTTCTACGAGAGGGATTTTGTGATGAACAACATCCCGATTGACGAAAACACTCTAAACCGATTTGACGACAAGATCGACTGGCAAAACATCTCGAGAGCGTCGATAAGCGAAGAATTGATCGAAAAGTTTGCCGACAAGCTGGACTGGGAGGTCATCTCTTGCCATCAAAAGTTAAGCGAATCATTCATTGAGAAATTCAAACACAAATTGTGCTGGACAGGTCTTTGTGCTGTGCAGAATTTATCGAAGGAGTTTCTGAGGAAGCATAAAGACTTAGTGGACGTCACCGCTTTGTGGATAAGAAAAGAGACCCTCGGAGAAGACTTTATTCGTTCTTTGGGAAAAGTAGATGAAGAAGTTTTGAAAATGTCGACATGCTTTTTGGACGAAGGACCTTTTAATTTTGTCGGGAGCTTACAAAGAACCCGCCAATTCATTGCAGAAGATGCCTTTTGGGATTGACAAAAATGTGATAATTTATTGTTGAATTGGAAAAATCCACTAATCTATTGTTTGTTATCTTTCAAAATAATGTAAATAAATATTTTTCATATTGAAGAGAGTATGTAAACCGGAAGTGAAGACTCAACTTCAAAAGAAGAATTTGTTTTCTCAGCCAGGGTTGGATTGGTAAAATTTACCGGCCCGGGAAATTCACATAAGCACCACCATCAAGTCTTAAAATGGTTAAAAAAGTGCCTCTCATGTCAAAAAACCAAGCTTAAAACTCATTCTTTTTGTCTTCAGGAAAGAAAAACATCCCTAGTGTCCAAAAAGGACTAAAAATCATGTTTAAAGGGGGAACCCGAGTATCAAAAAGGATCAAAACCAAGCTGAAAAGGGCCCCTAGAGTGCAAAAGGGATCAAAATCAAGCTAAAAAGGGCCCCTAATGTCCAAAAGGATAAAAACGGAGCTAAAAAAGGGCCCAAGTGTCAAAAAAGGATAAAAAATCAACCTAAAAAGGGGCTCTAGTTTCCAAAAAGGATCGATAAAAGATCAAGCTAAAAGGGGCAGCTAGTTTACAAAAAGGATAAAAAATTAAGGTAAAAAAGGCCCCCCCCCCTCAGTGTTAAAAACGATCAAAACCAAGCTATAAGGGCCCCTAGTGTCCAAAAAATATCAAAAATCAAGCTAAAAGGGCCCCGCTTGTCCAAAAGGATCAAAACGAAGCTAAAAAGGGGCCCTAGTGTCCAAAAAGGATAAAAAATCAACCTAAAAAAGGGCTCTAGTTTCCAAAAAGGATCGATAAAAAATCAAGCTAAAAGGGGCCCCTAGTTTACAAAAAGGATAAAAAAATTAAGGTAAAAAAGCAGTGTTAAAAACGATCAAAACCAAGCTATAAGGGCCCCTAGTGTCCAAAAAATATAAAAAATCAAGCTAAAAGGGCCCCTAGAGAGGGTCCACATGGAGCTAAGATTTGGTATAAGCATCAATTAAATCGGTCAAAAGTTGTGGAAGTTATGGAAGTCATGAAACGTCAATGCAGTGCCCTGGGTGAACCGTTTGTTGCTTACTTGGATCGTATCTTTAGCGAATTGTAATCCAGCGATATCGTCCCATCCGATTTTCGAGCCATGATCCATGATTTCATTTCTAATCAACTCGACCATTTTTGGGTCAATATTTTTCAACCTTTCGTCCACATCTTCTTGCCCCTGGCTATCATCGGATCCATTGCTTTTCTCTAAAGTTTCCTCTCTAAAAAAAAATCATAAATCCTTGGAAACTCAAATACACTCTACCTTCGAAATGGCGTAACAAATTTATTAGCGATGGGTCGCTTCCCTCCCAACGTTTTTCTTGCCCCTTGATTTTTAAATACTTCCCTCGAATTTCCTCCATATTTTTTATTCTGCATTTCTTCTTTCTAAAATTTTAAATTAAAAAATTACATATAAAGAGACTCAACTCGTTTTCTCAGCTTCTTGTGAACCGATCGAATTGAAATTTTGTACAGATCTTCTTTAATACGACAAGAAAAAGCCCTGAAAATTTTAAGAAGATCGGTACAAAGGAAGCTGAGAAAATTAAATTTCTTGTTGAGTCTCCACTCATACTCAAATAACCATTTGTTCTCTAGCTGTCATAAACATGTCATCATTTCCAACTCGTTCGTTGTCTTCATCGTCATTCCATTTTTTAAAACGACCTCCAACTCTTGAGTAATAAACTCCGCTTCTGCTTTCCTCATTTTGATCCGAAAACGACCTTTTCTGAGTCTGCGGTTCAGAATAAAAAATGCTTGTCTGATATCCTGAACGTGTTTCATTTTCAAAATTTTGGCTCCTTAAAACTGGTTTTTGAACCAAAGATGCGTATTTTGGCTGTTTTGTTGCAAAAATAGAACCTAAAAACATAATAAACCACTTAAAACTAAGAAAAATTCCATAAGTGTTTTTTCTTAAAATATCAACGAGGTCAAAGTTGATCTTATTGTTCCCCAATTGACCGATATAATGATAATACAATTTTTTTTAGAAGATAATTAACCTTGTTTATTAATAGGATTGTCATCATTGATGTTTTTATCAGTAGAGGCTCCTCCTGGTTTGAAAAGCGAACATCCACCATCTTTTCGGTTCAAACAAAACTGTGAGAAATCGGTCAAAAGTTCGCTCAATTTGGGCCCTTTGGATGATAAGCTGCTTTTAAATGAAGAACCTGCGGAAAGATTTGGTCTGATAATCCGAAAGGCTTAGGCTTCCAATCTAAAGATAAGAATGAAAAGGATTACCAAGTTTTTGATTTTGGATGAGAGCGAGGGTCGATTGCATGAAATTATTGAGGCCGCTAGGATTGTCCACTTGATCGCAATAATCTTTCAAGTCTTCTTCCAGCAATTGAATTGTCGCAGCATTTGTATGACTGAAACAACACAAATTTCATCAAGAAAAATTGAAATAAACACGAAGTTAAGTCAGCTTAAACTTTGCTTAAGAAAGGACTAAGAGTTCTTATTACGCATTTCTGGGAAGTCAAAAATCTAGAGTTTCGAGCAATTTTTTGAACTATTTTGGATGGGAAAAGACCCTTTTCAGCCAGATTTCGACCCATATTGCCAAGGAAATCAATTTCCAGCCAAATTTTGAACCTCATTGACAAGAAGAGAACCTTATCAGCCAGATTTTGACAAAACAAGACACTTTTCAGACACATTTTTGCTAAGAAAAGACCCTTCTCAGTCAGATTTTGACGCATATTGAGAAGGGAAGATACTTTCCAGCCAGATTTTGTCCCTTTGTGAGAATAAAAGACCTTTTAAGACCCATTATGGACAGGAAAAGACCCTTTTTGAGCCCCATAAATTACAAAAGACACTTAGCTACCAAATAATGACCCTTTACGCTTTGCAGACAGCTTTTGACCCTTTTCGACAAGAAAATACCCTTTGAAGTCTGCTTTTGAACAGGAAATTTTGAGCCAGATTTTGACAAGATAAGAAATGTTTAAGAAGGCAAGATTTAGGAAACCATGAGAAGACATATTTTGACCCATTTGACCAGAAAAGATCATTTTATTGTAATGTTTTTAAATGACGCTAATGAATTACAACGAAGGTACCATTTGTTGGAGTACGAGTGCTTCAATAACAAACAACGTCTTTTGTAATCGATGGCCTGAGGATTTTCGGCATTTGTCTGGAAATAACACTTTTGGTACTCCTGCAGAAACTCATCTGCCGAAGGATTCATCATTTTAGTTCATAAAAAATAGTAAATACAAATTCTTTGAAAACTCAGTTTCCAAGCTAGAAGTCCTAGAAGTCAAAACTGGTCAAAACTCGAACACTCTTATCAGATAAAAATTGGCGCGCTTATGATAAACTAATCGATTCATTTCGATAGAAATGGCATTAAACCTATTTAATTATCCCTAATCATATATGTATGGGGTCCTATGCACATTTATCTATGCATTTAAAAATGAAATACATATAAATAAATGCATATTTTCTATATTTAATGCTAAAATTACCTGTGTAGGTACTTTTTTAGAATCGATTTTTTCTATCGATGTCAAAAAGTATAACCTTCAAATGTTAAAACCCGCCAAGTAAATTTTCTAACTTATGAAATTTTTCAAACTTCAACTAGGTATAGCAGAAAGCTGATTGTGCAGTTTATGCAATGATTATGCTTTCTCAGCTCTTTTTATTTTTAAATTGATTGCGACGTTTGAGATTATATTGGTGCAGTTTATTTTCGATCGGGCGATTGAGTCATCCATTGGTAAGTTGGCTGCTGTGTACAAAATTGGATTTTATATTACGTTTTGCATGTTTCTTCTTCGCGTTGGCGTAGCCCTTGGGGTTTCCTCTTGTAATCACAGCCCTCTCGACTATTCACATCACACCAACATTATCACGCCTTCTATGATGGTTCATTCATTCCCAACTCACTTCACCCCCAACTATGTATCCTCAATCGCATCCTCCACGATTCCTCAAGTAGGGTTGCCAGATAAGGCACCCCAGGATCCCAATTTGCGATACATTTCCCATACTGGCATTGCTGTTGAAAGCCCAAAGCCCAACCTTGTCGGATTGCACGGTTGCCAGATTATGGCCCAATGAAGTAGCCCAATTTGCGATAAAAAGTCAAAGTTGGCAACAAAGTTCTAGGCCCAACTTTGTGGGATTGCAGGGTTGCCAGATTAGACCCCAAAAAGTAGCCCAATTCGCTATAACTTGCCAGATAAGGTCCCATAAGTAGCCCAATTCGCCATAACTCGCCATATAAGGTCCCAAAAAGTAGCCCACTTGCAATAACTCGCCTGATAAGGCCCCATAAAGTAGCCCAATTGCGATAACTCGCCATATAAGGCTCCACAAGAGTAGCCCAATTGGAATAACTTGCTAGATAAGGCTCCAAAAGTTAGCCCAATTGCAATAACTCGCCAGATTAGGCCCCATAGAGTAGCCCAATCGGAATAACTCGCCAGATAAGGCCCCAAAAAGTAGCCCAATTGAGATAACTCGCCAGATAAGGCCCCAAAAAGTAGCCCAATTGACCCTAGTGCTATTCACACTTATGTACTATGTAATAAACATATTTCTTTCTTTTTATGTCACCTTAGGGGTGAAAAATCCACACAGTCTAGTGAATGTGTGAATTCACATAAAAGTTGAGAATTCATAGTCCAGTTAATGTATGAATTGACACATAAGTTGTGAATTCACAGTCCAGTTAATGTGTGAATTCACGTCTTAACCTGTGAGTTTGTTAAAATTTACTAATTAGGATGCTAATAATTTTAAATTCACACTTTTTATTAGGATATTTGTGGTTATTTAGGATATTTTATTAAGGATATTTCTGATTACATATTTGCATTTTCCCCCACATTTGCATAATTTGTGGTAATAATCACACATTTTTTTAAATTCACAGAAAAATTAGTAAACAATAATAATAATAATAAAAAATAAAAAAAAATTCGTACTCATATGTTTATGAATATGAATAAATTCATATCATTATGTTCGAATGTCGAATACGAATTTATTTGTAAAAGTATAAAAGTATCTTTAAAGTATTGGTCCTGGAGCTTGCCCAGAGACACGAACTTTCTCAAAGGTCTACAGATTTCGGGGGATCCAAAAATTTCACCCAAACACATTATAATTATTTAATTAGTTAAATAATTAATTTATAGAAAAAAATTTTTTTTCAGTCATAACTTGAATTTGGTGATAATTTTGTGAAAATAGGACTAATTTCACTTAAACACATTATAATTACCTAATTAGTTAATTAAATAATTAATTTAAACAAAAATTTTTTTCAATCATAACTTTAATTTGGTGATAATTTTATGAAAATGGGACTAATTTCACTCAAACACATTATAATTACCTAATTATTTAATTACTTAATTAAATAATTTTTGGAGAAAATTTTTTTTCAGTCATAACTTTAATTTGGTGATAATTTTATGAAAATGGGACTAATTTCACTCAAACTCAATATAATTACCTAATTACCTAATTAATTAATTTTTGAAAAAAGAAAAATTTTTTTTGCAATCATTTGCAATCATAACTTGAATTTGGTGATAATTTTATGAAAATGGGAAAATTAAGTTAATTAGTCATAATTACCTAATTACATAATTAATTACCTAATTAGTTAATGAAATTTAATCGGGATCACGTGAAGATTATTTGGTTAAAATTTGGTGAAGATCGGACCGGTAGAAAGACCGTAGCACATTTTTGCAAACTTTAGACAGACATATCTCCGCCATTTTGTCGAATTTCAAAAATCACTCTCGTCACTTTCAAGATAACCACGAAAGGAAGATTGTGTGAAAATTTCGTGAAAATCGGATGAAAATTGTGGCCGTGAAGTGTTCCGGAAAAAAAGGCGACGGCCGGACGGCCGGACGGCCGGCACCACAGACAAAGTCATGTCCGACAAAGATCAAAAGTCAGTTTGACCCTAGGGGGTCTGGAAGACCCTTCCCCAAAAACCCGAATCCGACGGTATTACAATAACTTCTCTTTGAGAAAGTTAAAAAGTGAAGCATCTATGAATAAATTCTTATTCGTAATTGTAAATAAAATTTGCCTAACTCTGCCCTTAACTGACCCTAATTACCCTCTAAAAAAAATTTACCCTCTCCCTAAAACCCTCAATTACTTCTTGCCAACTGACTCCATAATGAACCCCCCACCAATCCCCATACCCTTCAAACCACCCGATTGCATATTCAACAACTCCAACCATTCCTCCTTCTCATTACCCCCAACGACTCCCCCCAAACTCCCCTATTTACATTCTTCTTCCATAAAAATCCTTCCATTTATCCCCAAACTCAACCCATCACTGCCAATAGTCTTCCATGATTCTCCCTCTCATTTTTTCCTCCCAACTCTCCCTACCCCATTACCCCAATTGGCACTCTTACCCCGGCCCCTAACTTCTCTGTACTCACCAACTAGCCTTCTAAATTCTAATACCCCATAAATGTATCATAATTATCAGAATCTCCAGTATTTTAAACGTCTGAATATCCCAGCCAGTTTTACAGCATTAAGTAATTAAAATAGCATCCACCTATTTATTTCTGTTTTAAAACCCAGAGAAACATCCTGTTTGTTGCTTTTATAATTTTCTTATTTATTTTTGGAGATTCAATAGTTTACATTGTGGTGGACAGACGGTGAGAAGTTGGTAAAATTTAATTAATGACTTTGCAACATGAATAACCATTTTTATGTTAATATAAATTGTCTGGAAAGATCCTAAAGATTGATACATGTATCAAATACTTTTACGAATCAAGATTACCTCAAGGAGCTACGCATGTGAATTATTTTATGGGTTTCAGAAAGTACAAAATTCAAGTGTTGCTCTTACTACACTTGATTTTAATATTTCCTACTCAAGTAATTTGTATAAATATTATTCTCAAGGGTTTCAAGATATTTCCTTACATAAGAATATAATTTAACTTGATTGATAATGAGAAAATGTTGTAAAGATTGTTTAGGGATGTTTTGTCCTTTCGAGATTATTGGAAAGCTGAGGAAGGACCTTTTTGAATTGAGTTTTCAGTTAAAAAAAAGTTTATCCTCAATGATTCTGTGCACTTCTATTTTCATACTTTTTCTACGGACTATGGACTCAATACAGAAAAACAAACTCTCAAATTGACCTCTAAAATTAAAAATTACGTATAATCTTATTTCCTTAAAAGTTATAACAGACGTAATAGGGAAAAAAACACTATCAAAGAGGAGCCTACATGTCATCTGCGACTGTTTTTTAAACATGACCTTTAATTAACACGAACATTTTCATAACAATTTTCTTTTTTGTTCCTCTGTTACTTATCTTTTTATTATGGTCAGAATTAGGTGAATTACGACACGGTAATTATAATTACCGTAACAAAGCAATTATAATTTATAATAATGCATTGAATGTTCTAATAATTAACCGTAGAAATAATCAATGGGTAAATAATTAGGGCAGGGATCCATTACTTGCTAAATGATAAGTAAACCCCATCAATATTTGGCGAAGACTAGTCCAGTCTACAGAGCAGTTTGAAGGGCCGCAAAAGATGGTGTAAAAGATTTTATTGTTTTCAATATTTGGGTCCCTTCCAACGAAAAATGGTAAATTTTGACCATCGAAATCTCCTGAACGGCTGGACCGATCTTGACCCCAGAAAGCTCGTTAGACGCAGAATATTACAAACCTTCTTTTTGTAATTAACGTTCAAGTCCCTATAAGCTATAGTTTTGGAGCTACAGGTCTATTTGGGACCGTTTTTCAAGGTAGCGGTCGAAGCACTGGGGGATGACAAAAACTTGAATTTAGCTTAGGTCCTAATTTTTATAAAACCTTTAAACAATAAATCCAATAGCCTCCGTTTAAATTTTTTTGTTCGCAATTCCACTGAGCGCAGCGCCACGTTCGCAATAGCCACACTATCTTCTTTTTTGGTCAAATAGTTCTAAAATTTCGAACCTTTTCCGTCGAGAATAACCTTTTGTGTGCAGATTTTGTCTCTTTCTGGGCAGAAAAAAAAACCTTCCACCCAGTTTTGTAATTTTTCCCTTCGAGGATACCCCCTTTTTAAGCAGATTTTGAACCTTTTTTATTGAGAAAACATTCTTTTAATTTAGAATTTATACCTTTTTCAACAAGAAAGACCGTTTGCAATGAGGAGAATACTCGATGGCCACTTCAAGTAACCCCCTCATTGATGCTAGAGATTTGTTTTTTAGTGTTCACACACGCTCTTTTTCGGCCTTTTTTTTAGGTCCCTCCCAATCACGCGTTCTCTTTCTGCGTATTTAACTTGGGATGTTCACGACGCCTTGTCTATCATTTCATGTGATTTATTAGTGTTTCTGATAGTTTTATCGGCTGAAATTCTTTTTTTCCCGGCCGAAAACAAACTGTTTGATATCGGCTTGCATCAGGTGGCGCTGATATTAACTATCGCGTCCCCTCTAAAAGAGAGGTCTTGTCCAATATTAGCATTCAGTCTGTGGCATTCGTTCAAGAACGTACGTTTAACTTTTTCGTTGTGCTCTCTCTCGTATTTTTTCTCTCTTTCCGTCCTTCTACTCCCAATAGGATGTGCGTTTTCTATTTTTCCTTCTATTAAGGTGAGTCGAAAGCTGTGATTTTTCACCGATTATGAGGTCAAACGAAATAAAAACTTAATTTTCTCAAAAAAACTGTCAAAAAACGACAAACGACCCTTAAAATCCATGTTTGGACAAGGACAATTTTTTTAAACATTTTTAAACACTTCCTGAACTTTTCTTCATAAATAATCGATTTTAGCCCAGAAATTCAGAATTTTCTTGATTCTTTCATTATAGTTAATCAATATTCTGAAGGGTTGAAATGTGTCAAAACATTTAGATAAAAAAAACTCGTAGTTCATCAAATCTTTTCAATCCACAGGTACTTGAAGATGCTCTTCAAAAAACTGTCATTTTTAAGATTTCCAGCTGTAAAAGGCATGGAAAAGTGCTTTTAATATTCTTGACCATTATTGACGTGATCTGTATGTCTAAGCTCGATAGGATTTCCTAACTCGATTTCTTTTTTTGATGGATTTCGAACGGTCAGGAATGACCGCGACGGTTAACAGAAAAGGCAAGAGTTCCTCCTATATTTAGGAAGTTCATTTGGCTCCAGGCCCGCTTTTATTATTGTTTTTATTCACTAATAACGTTTTCACATTTAATGGATTCTCACTTCTGACCCTAGACAGTTACTCTCGCCATTTTATTTCAATTGGACTGTTAGTGTGCAGCCTTTTTGGCCCTATTACGATCACGCCACCAGTCAATTTCTCAATTAGTCTTTTTCTTTTTCGTCAAGGTCGGATGTATGAAATATCATCTTTTTATGCACGTCTGTTGACAGTATTTTTGATAAAGATTGACCTCATAATCGGAAAGATCCGAAATCATACGACTTAACGTTATGTAAACTGCACACGATCCACGTATCGAGAAGCTGTTAAGATTAGGTTTTTATTAAATTTTGTGTTTTTTGACCTTTTGATACTTCAAATCCCACTCGGAAAAAATCCGAGATAAAATATGGAGGGGAGAGTTTTTGAAGAGTCCGAAAAGGCGTGAAAAAAGTATTGAAATCGTGAAAAGTTTACATGACGGAGTGGTCGGTTGATCTTCGGATATCATGGAGGCGGTTAAAATTTTTGAGCCCCTAAATCTCTTCCTTAGTCAGATGAACGCAAGTATGGAAATGTGGCCGCAATTAGAAACGGCGGTGACGACCACTATACACTCCGCGAGTTACTTCCAGATAACTGTCGTCGCTATTTTCTTCTACTGGCTCCTCCATGCAAGGTTCGTCACGGATCAGAAATCAAAATACTTTCGCATTTGTTTCGTCCATCCTGGGTGTTGTCGTTCTTCTTCCTCCTCGCTTCATTTTAATTTAATTGTTACAAAGGTTCAACCATCCGAAAATGCAGTCAAAAGTTCTAAGTTGACAAAATCCATGAAATTTTTTTTCAACTCAGTCCATTTTTAACCAATTCACATACCAGATACCATTTTAAAGCTTTAAGCACAATCTTTAAAATCATATAATTCTTACCTAGGCCTTACCATTTGCTACCAAGGATATCCATTTGCTTCAAAAAGGCAATCAAAAGTTCAAATAGGTATTGAAATATTTCGACATTCCTTGAAATCTTAAAATTTGTTAAGTTTTGATAGCTTTGAGTCTAGGCTAGCCTATCTACCATTTTTCGAACTTTTTCAAGATCTGCAAATAGTACAAAATTATTTTAAAGTCTTGCTAAAGTGGTCTATTCTTGTGTAAAACGTATAAAATAATGGGGGCTCTTCTTGTCTCCACTAAGAGAGATTTTTCTTGACGAAAAAGGTTCAAATCTGACTAATAAGGGTCTTTCTCTTTGAAGAATACACAAAATCTAGCCGAAAAGGGTCTTTTCATGTCGAAAAAGGTTCAAAATCTGTCTGAAAATTTTATTTATGAAAAGGTTCGAAATCAGGCTGAAAAAGTACTTATTTGGTCGAAAAAGGGTCAAGATCGGCCTAAATAGTTTCTTTCTCTCTCAAAAAGGGTCAAAATGTGGCTGAACTCGTCTTTCGTCTTTCTTGACGAAAAAGGTTCAAATCTGACTAATAAGGGTCTTTCTCTTAAAAGAATACACAAAATCTAGCCGAAAAGGTTCTTTTCATGTCGAAAAAGGTTCAAAATCTGTCTGAAAAGTTTCTTTATGGAAAGGTTCGAAATCAGGCTGAAAAAGAACTTATTTGGTCGAAAAAGGGTCAAGATCTGTCTAAATAGTTTCTTTCTTTCTCAAAAAGGGTCAAAATGTGGCTGAAAACGGCCTTTCTTGTCGAAAACGGTTCTAAATCAGTCTTAAAAGGGTCTTCTCTTGTCGAAAAAGGGTCAAAATGTGTCTGAAATTTTTTGTCAAAATCATGCTAAAAAGGGTCTTATCTTTCAAAAAAGGTTCAAACTTAGGCTGAGAAGGGTCTTTTCTTTTCTACAAGGTTCAAAATCTCTCTAAAGTGTCTGTACTTGTCAAAAAGGTTGAAAATCTTTCTGAAAAGGGTTTTTTCCTGCCCTAAAAGTTTCACAATCAGTCTGAAAATAGTCGTTTCCTGCCCAAATAGTTAGGCTTAATTATCTCTTTGGACTTATGTCCTCCCAGAAATGCGTAAAAAGGCTGAAGGTCACCGCGAGTTGCGTAAAAATCACGCAAAATGTGATCAACCCCCATAATGAAACACAATTCGCTTTTCATGGACCAGTGAGAATAAAAATTCTCCCAAATTATCTTCTCTTCACCGTTTTAATTTATTTCTTTCGGATGCCTCTTGCAATTTCACTCTTAGATAAAATCCTTTGTTAAAAATATCACTGACCATTGATCTTTGCATGCATTCATGTAATGATTAAAGAAAAAAAAAATTAATCTCAATTTTTAAAAAGACACTTCTTTTGAGTGCTTTTGTGAAAAAGTTGCTCGTTATCTTGAAAAGGAACAAAGATCGAATCCTACTTCGATTACAACCTAAATTCACGATAGCTCGTTTTGGAATTTGAAAAAATGTAGACCCAATGCTTCTCTCTTGTCTCATTTGTAATGGCTGCTTGTGAAAAATATCGCGAAAACCTTCTCACAATGGAGCATCACGCTTGATATAATTTTTACCGGAAATCGCTATTTGAAAATGTCCTGGAACATCCTGGGATTGGATCTAATTAGGGCGTTTTACATAATTTATAAACCGACCCAACCTTTTATGTCCTAGCTTGTGCTTCGTAATAAAGGAACAATGTCCATATTGTCGATAGTGGAGGTCGCTGATCGTTCTATCTTTTATTTTTGTTTACAGATTCTTTTTCCGAATTCCCACCGTTGTTGACTCAGTGCATTTTTTTTTTGTTTATCCTTCTTATCCAGGCCAAAGACTCTGAATCAACCAAAGAAGTTTCATAGCTGGTGGATTTTTTGAAGAAGAAAATGAACGCAAAATAATTTTGAATAAATAAAAATAATGCAGAAATTATGCCGAATTTTCCCGAGAGAATTTTTTAATTGCTGCCTTTATCCTTGTGCATCACAAGTTCGTTGATTTTGAAGGATTTTGAAGTCGTTGAAACCCACGAATATTTTAACCATGTGAACGAACTTTTATATTATACAATGTAAAATAGTATATGGGAACAATTTTCCACATAAATTTTATTTTGGAGAGCGAAATGGAGTAAAGAAAGAGAAGAAGCCCGAGGTGATGGTCAAACGATGGGCGTCTCTACAGTCAGAATCTCTGGTTCTCTTCCTTTAGTGCATGGGGGAGGATTAGCATACATAAAATAAGGGGAGAGTTTAGATCTTCATTGTATTTTGAGTTTTTTGGGTCATTGATTACGAATCCGAGGTTTGCTGACAGAAATTTTGTCCGGAACCTTGTAAAATATTTGACTTTGATTTTTAAAGTTTTTATTACTCAGGTTATGCCGCATTTTCAATGGCCTTTCAATCTATGTATCTTAAAGTGAGGAAGCAGATCTATTTATTTTGTTAATTAAAATTTATATAGGCTTGATTTACTTTTAATTATTTTTAAAAGAAAAATATTTAATTGTTTTTACTGAGAGTAAAATTAAATTAGGTACCCCATTTTGGAGGTGAAATAAAATTTAAATTTACTTATTGATTGATCCAATTACCTAGTCCACATTCGCTGTGAATCCAGAATCGCCTGAAAAAAGAAAAAAAAAGATCCTTTCATTACTACTAAGTGTAATGTACTGGACCCCTTGTTCATACTTGTCGGGAATTAATTTCTAACTTTTCGTCCTTCTCGAGTTAAAGTGAATTTATTTTCTATTGTTCTCTTGCTTTAATTATAATTAAATTTTTATTAGATTCGCACTTCAAATTTAAATGTATTATCACAATAATTTAGTAAGTATGTAATTATGTACAATTGTTCCGTGAGAATAGCTTGTTTATTCTAGTTGATTCTAACAATGGCTACTTCATTTCACTTTTTATGTAATTAAATATCATTAAATGGTCACTATTGCATCAAAGCAGAAATCACAATGGAGGGAAAAAACCATAAAATTTTACTTATTTAAAATAAAATCTTTAAAGATTCTAAATGACTGGATACATGATAAAATGATTACTTATTCAGAAAAATATCGACAGATTCTGACTTAATTCAAGGTTTCGAGGAAACATTTTTCTGGGTCTTTCTAAATTCGTCATACATATCAAAAGTTAAAATCATTTGTGGAGATTGGATGCTAGGTGCCTATACATTTTTGTCGTTTTTATTTCACTCGACCTCACTACCCCCTCAATAACTGTACCCCATAATCTGACTAAACTCTCTTGTCTATTTGTCTCTGGAGCCAAAGATACTTGAAGGATCTAAACCGGACTAAGCTCATTTTAAAGGTAATTTAGCGCTTTTAACTTTCTCAAAGAGAAGTTATTGTAATACCGTCGGATTCGGGTTTTCGGGGAAAGGTCTTCCAGACCCCCTATTGTCAAACTGACTTTTGATCTTTATCGGACATGCTTTTGTCTGTGGTGCCGGCCGTCCGTCCGTCGCCTTTTTTCCGGAACACTTCACGGCCACAATTTTCATCAGATTTTCACGAAATTTTCACACAATCTTCCTTTCGTGGTTATCTTGAAAGTGACGAGAGCGATTTTTGAAATTCGACAAAATAGCGGAGGTATGTCTGTCTAAAGTTTGCAAAAATGTGCTACGGGCTTTCTACTGGTCCGATCTTCACCAAATTTTAACCAAATAATCTTCACGTGATCCCGATTAAATTTCATTATTTAATTAGGTAATTATTTATGTAATTAGGTAATTATGACTATTTAACTTAATTTTCCCATTTTCATAAAATTATCACCTAATTCAAGTTATGATTGCAAAAAAAAAATTTCAAAATTAATTAATTAATTAACTAATTAGGTAATTATATTGAGTTTGAGTGAAATTAGTCCCATTTTCATAAAATTATCACCAAATTCAAGTTATGATTAAAAAAAAATTCTCAAAAATTAATTAATTAACTAATTAGGTAATTATGATGTGTTTGAGCGGAATTAGTACTATTTTCATAAAATTATCACCAAATTCAAGTTATGATTGAAAAAAAAAGTTTTTTTCCATTAATTAATTAATTAATTGATTAACTAATTAGGTAATTATAATGTGTTAGAGTGAAATTAGTCCCATTTTCATAAAATTATCACCAAATTCAAGTTATGTTAGAAAAAATGGATTCATTTCCCCCGAAATTTATGGATCCCCCGAAATCTGTAGACCTTTGAGAAAGTTCGTGTCTCTGGGCAAGCTCCAGGACCAATACTTTGGTTTAAAAGTTGTCCATACGTTATCTTTAATATCTTTGGCTCCAGACCCAAATAAAACGACGGACGGTTAATTTCGACCATAGATTTCTGCCAAATGGTCTGAATTGGACAAAAAAAAATGAGTCCCGCGGCAGCAGGACTAAAGAGGTAGATTTCTTTCAAATGTTTAGATCTAGAACTTTCTATAATTCGAAGAAAAAAAAATCATCTGTTTCCCGGTAAAAATTCAAAAAATTTCTTTTTTACCTAGGTTCAAATCTATTGCGCCCAGCTGATCCAAACCAACTTTAAATCTTTCTTAGCCATCCCCATAACATCACTTTTAAGTTTGAAAGCGATTGGATGAACGGTTTGCGAGATTCGCAGGTTAGGCCCTAAGTAAAGTACCAAAACCGCTGGTCCGATTTCAGCCGTTAACGAACTCATAAATTCTATTAGTTTAAAAGCCCTAAATACCGAATTTCATGCTGGTCAAGTAAAAGTTACTCAATTTATCGTGCGAATATATACATATATACATATATACATATATACATACATATATATATATATATATATATATATATATATATATATATATATATATATATATATATATATATATATATATATATATATATATATATATGTATATATATATATATAAACTTTTGAGTTGAGGGTGGTTTGGGGGTCCAGGGGGTCTGAAATGAAAACCTATCACAAAAATTTTTGAATCTGAGACTACTGCCCCCATTGCAATAGGTAGATTTTCTGAAAGAAATCTAGTTTTAGCTAATTTAGAGGTTTTATTTTGTACTAAGTGGTCAAATCGCTGAAAAGCAAAGTTTTTAAGATATAAGCAATAAACTGCAAAATGTGCCAAACTTTAGCAATTTTGAAACGGTTCCGGGAAAAATTTTTGATGTATAGCAAATCTCAGAGCCCTGATCAGCGACCCAAAAAACATAATATGAGATGGACATTACGACTGTTTCTTAACTTTTCCCCAACTACCCTTTTTGTTATATTCTAATATGCCTGTTTTATTCCTTAGCCCTAGAAATTTAAAAACGTTCATTGCTGGTTTCTAAATTTGTAGCTTTCAGTACCTTTGTCTTTAGTATTAATGCTGCCGATTGCTTTCTAGAACGTAAATAGTCCCCTTCTCCAATAATGCTTATCTTCTTAAAAGATAAGATTTCCTCATTAATAGTCTTCTGGGTTATTAATTTTAATTTCGAAAATGATTTTAAAGAGGTAATTTTCAAAAAAATGCTTTCACCTAAAAAACGAAAGGTTTTTCGTTCCATTTTTCCCTTCCTTAACGGGTTTTCTTTCAAAAACGATTCGTTTCGCCATAGAAATGGAATGTTGACGTCATTTTTATTGCCAGCCAGGGGAGTATCAATTATTGAAGACAGCGCCTGACCAGTTGTAAAACGCTTCTTTGAATGATTTAAGGGTTGATGGTTTATTTTTATTTTCAGGGTACGAGGGATGATGGAAGTGATGGCGGCGAGGGTAGTCGAGATGTACGAGGGGAGCGGAGGTAAATCCAACTTGCAAAACACCTTGAGCCAACAGCAAAGGCGTAAAATGAAAACGATGAGCGAATTGAAATCAAGCGAACGCCAATATATGGAAAAGGCGCTTATCGACTCGAAAGAAACGCCTTGGGAAGGGATGACGCAGCCCATCAAGAGGCCAGTCGTCGGCCTCTCATGCGAAACGTGTACCCCTACAAGCAGGGTAAGTCACACCACTAACTTCCCGGGGTTTCTCAACTTTTTCAAGCAGGGTCTGTTAGAGTAAAATTGGTGTCGAAAAAGGATCAAAAATTAAACTGAAAATGGCCATTTTCATAGTAAAGGAACACAATCTAGTTAAATGGGCCCTAGTGTCCAAAAATCAATCTTAAATTGATTTTTAACCTTTTAGGTCTCGGTGAAAATAAAACAAATCTACCTAAAAAAAGAGCTAAAAAGTACCAATTTTGGTCGTCGAGGAACAAAATAAAGTTAAGGGGGGCCCAAGTGTCAAAGAAGATCAGAAATCAAGCTAAAATACCGAAAAAGAATAGTAAAAAGAATAGTCAAAAAAGAATAGTATCTAGTTCAAACGGCTCCTAGTGTCCAAAAAAAAGATGACCGGCACTGCACCCAGGGGCGGACTGGCCCGGGGGGGTGGGGGTGGACAGAACCCACCCGAGCCCCCTCGTGAATACATAGAGGCGGCCCCCCCCCGGGTCAGTTTTTTTGGCTCCCAAACTGGGGGGCGTAAGCTGTCCCCAGGGGGGTGTGGGAAAGCTCAAGATTTTTTTGTGTGCAATTATCCCCAAAAATTCGTCAAAAACATCAAAATCAACATTTTAAAAGCCTAATTTTGGTCAAAAAAACCTCGAAATCAACATTTATGAAGCCTAATTTTCGTCCAAAAACCTCGAAATCAACATTTAAAAAGCCTAATTTTGGTCAAAAAACCGCGAAATCAACATTTATGAAGCCTAATTTTCGTCCAAAAACCTCAAAATCGACATTTAAAAAGCCTAAATTTCGTCAAAAAACCTCGAAATCAACATTTTCAAAGCCTAATTTTGGTCAAAAAACCTCAAAGTTAACATTCAAAACTTAGCAAAGGATTTAATTTGTTTAAAAGGGTTAAAACATGAAAAAGTTTGGGAACCTCTGTTTTTGCCTAATATATTTTTCTAAAAGCCACTTTTCTGTTAAAATTTTTTGCCATCCGGGCGCCCCATTAACTGAAAACCCACCCACACCCTAAGCTCCCAGTCCGCCCCTGACAGCACCATCCCGTTGGAACGGCCCGGCCCTTTGGGTTTCCCGGTCTCCCGGTGGGCCCCCATTGCCTCACTCCCCTGGTGACATGAGGGGGAACTACAGGACCGCAAGTTAGAACTGGAAGCTTGAGGGATCGACGCCCTTGACCTGTCACGTCCGAAATCGGGTCTAGGTATTCCTCGTTTAAAAACGAAATTTTGGACTCTATTCAGAATCTTTTATGTGAGGTGGGAGTCATTTCTAAATAAGATTTCGCCCAGTTCGCCTCCTTACGATTGTTTTTCCGACTAATTTTATAAATTACGGAGTGAAATCTTTTATGGGGGTCCAATTAAGGGGTTCGCAATGGTGTCTATGCGAGGTAAGGGGACAAAAAATACATTTTTTTGTTGTTTATTCATTTTATGAAACAGCATTTTCCTTTTATGGAATTTCCTATAAATAAATGAATTTTTTTTCCCCCTTCAAAAACTATTGTTGGAAAAAAGTGTGTATTTCTTAGCCTATTTTAGTTTTTTTCTGTTTATTTCTTTCTTAAACAAATTGCGTAATTTAGAAGAAACTGTTTCATCCTTAATTTAGGAGATAAAAAGGCCGAAAATATTTCGATTGACGTCTTAAGAGTCGGCCACCCGTTCTTCAATAGTTTTGTGATTGTGATATGACCCCTTTTATCTTAATTAAATGTTCTTCTCCTAGAATCTCTGCACCTTTCACGCGTCCAGTTCGTGTCGTAAACAAAACTCATTTCAAGGATGTAAAATGATATGAAACGCAGTTCGTTTATTGTTTCCGTGTTGAGAAAATCAGATGGATCCGTGCTCGATCGGACCAATAGTTTTTTCCTCCTCTGAAATGTTGAATTTATTGTCAATTACAAGCCTCTAAATTAAAATCAGGACAGTGTAGAACTAGTCCAGTCAAACTAAGCTTGGGGGTGGAAAAAAATAAGGTATTTTGTGTGTAGGGGTTGGTCCCCTGATTAACCACAAAAAAGTCCATAACCGAAACCCGTGCGCTTTGGACGCTAGAGCGTTTTTAATGCGATTTTTTTCGTTTTCTGTTTTCCTAATATCTCAAAAAACCGTAGGTCGTAGGCGAAAAGATTTGTAGTACAAAATTAAAGAGGATTAAATTTTCTATAATTTTGTGCTGATACGATTTTTTGTAGGACCAAACGTATCGGAGCTACGAGGTTGCAAAATTGCTTTCTATTTTGTCCTCTGAAGGACAAAAGACGTAATCTAATCAAAAAAAAGTGTACTTAATAAAAGTTGTAGAGAATTTAATTAACCGAGTAATTTAAAGTAATTAATAATTACTTGGCATGCTTTTTTGATTAGAAAACGCCTTTCTTGCTTTTTTCCGACTTTTCTAAAATCTTACTTTTTTTATAGCAAAAACTCAAAAATCCCGCTTTTTTGTCACCTCGTATCTCAGAAACCTTTGGTCCTACAAAAAATCTTAGTAAATGAAATCTGTAGAAAATTTTATTAGCTTAATTTTTTTATTTATAAATTTTTTTGAAAATTTCAATTTTTGAATGAAATTTGTTTTGAAATTTTTTGAAAATTTACGCTCCCCCTGCCTATTATCGTTAATTGCTTTTTGAGAGCTGTTTTCAAAAGGTAATTAAATTCTCTACAACTTTTATAAGTCCACTTTTTTGATTAGATGACGTCTTCTGTCCTTTAGAGGCCAAAATAGAAAAACCCGGTTTTTAGCGACCCTCGTAGCTCAAAAACGTTTTGGTCCTACGAAAAAATCATATTTGCTCAAAATTATGGCAAATTTAATTATCTTAATTTTGTACTAAAAATATATTTCGCACCTACTATTTACGGTTTTCGGAGATATTGGTGAGAAAAACGCAGGAAAAAAACTCCCAAAAGATCACCTGAGAACGCAAACGCCCATACACATCCAGCGTTTCCGATTATCGACTTTTTATTTTGGTAAATCAGGGACACAATCCCTACACACTTTCCGCTAGTAGAGAAACAAAATACCTTTATTTGTTTTCTGTCTCTTTTATTATGGCCTTTTCGAGGCTAGTTTTTTGACACTAGAACCAATAGTTTTTCCCTACGAACCAAACAATATATAATGAACTCATTCCGCGATTTTCATCCTTTTTGTGGACACCATGGGCTCTTTAAATATGTAACTATGTAGATACTATTTCTTTATGACAAATGTGGCCCTTTTTAGCTTGATTTTTGACCCGGTAGGGCCCTTTTTAGCTTGGTTTTTGATCCTTTTTTAGTCACTAGGGGCCCTTTTAACTAATTACTATTCCTTTATGAAAAAAGGGCCCTTTTATTTAGCTTGGTTTATGATCTCTCTTGAGTAGATACCATTCCTTTACGACGAATAGGGCAATTTTTGTCAGGACTCAATTGGACCATTAGTTTCTCTTTAGAGGCCGTTGACGTGCTGAAATTTCCATCTTAAAATCCTCTAGATATGTTTTTATTTAAGATTAGCCAATCCCGAATTTTGATTCTTTTAGTGGATTTCTGTAGGAAAGAGGCTATTGAGGTCGGCGGTTCGCAGGCAAATGGTTTATACGTGATCAGGAGGATCTGGGATCACAAAAATATAGGGTTTCCCTTTAGGTTTATTTATTTATTTTTTTATTTATTTACAGAATACTAACCCATTGAAGGAGTCTAACGTAGTCAACGTCTTAAACTTGGGTCAAAAAGATTTGGGCTTCTTCAAAGGTGCATTCGCAACAATAGCTCATTGCCTCACATTTCAATCATTTCCCTACCCCTACATTTTTGAAACGGTAAGTTTTTCACTTCTATTTCGAACTTTTAAAACTTTTCCTTCAGGTTTTGGAAGACCCAGACGTTCAAAAATCCATCGACGATGCCGCCAAAACAATGGCCGCCGAATCCGGAAGCGACACGCAAAGTTTCGCCGCTTTCCGCAAAAAACAAGAGAAACGCGCGCATCAAATTTTGGTCGCCATGCACTCCAAGCTCTCTAATTTTGTCATGAGGGTTTCCTCATGGGTTTTTTATATGACGCTTCCGTTACTTTTTAAGTCAATTTCGATACCAGAATCGCAGTTAAAAATGCTCCAAAAAGTCGCATCTGAATCTGGACTTCCACTCATTTTTCTACCTCTTCACAAATCGCACATCGACTACATCGCTGTCACTTTCACACTTTGCAACAACAACATCCGCGCACCATTGGTCGCAGCAGGAGATAATCTTCGCATCCCTATTTTCGGGTATGTACATCGCTAGACCACTCTTTATCGATAAAAAATAATTCAATTTTTTAGACGAATTCTGCAAGGTTTGGGTGCATTTTATATAAAAAGAAGGATGGACCCTGTAGCGGGGAAGAAGGACACAATCTACCGCTCGATTTTACGCACATACATGACCCAATGCCTCCAAGCAGGGCACAATTTTGAATTCTTCATCGAAGGTGGTCGCACGCGGACGGGAAAACCGTGCAACCCAAAAGGAGGCCTTCTCTCCGTATTCGTGGACGCTTATAACCAAAGAATCATCGAAGACGCTCTCCTCGTTCCCGTGAGCATCAACTATGAGAAAATCGTCGAAGGCTCATTTGTGAACGAGCAATGCG